>SNQJ01S0026004.1:10263-38242 GCA_010110895.2 Picea sitchensis
GAAAGAACTCTTTGCAAATCCACTCAATGGTGAGATGGATTGCTCAATGAAATGGTGCCAATGTGTTCTTGTCAAGGATGGAGTCCTTAAAACAATATAGGCAACATAACATTACTTTGAATTCCTTGAGAAAATGAGGTGCAGTCATGGCTTTTTATAGCATTGCTTTGGGATTTTGTTTAACTGCCTTGTAGTGTGAAAAGAGGCCATTTAGGGCATTTTTAGGTCTTTGACCAGCCCACCATTCGGATCCAGCCTGGATTTGGAGGTCAAATCGGCTTGGGAGATGAACCATAAGTGGTTGGGAGGCCGACCACATTCATAAATGTACCGTTTAGCAGGTGCACAGCTTTTTGCGCTAACAAGCGTGCATCGTGCGCGTATGCGCGCTTTCTACGTTCCTGTTCTGCGCATGTGCATGCGCGCCCAACTTCTGTAAAGAACTCTTCAATTTTTCACTACTTTGTATAGTTTTTAACCTTTTTTGAATGTTGTGAGATTAATTCAGGGCTATGAATGACTTCATTACTGTTTGACAATGTTGAGTTCTTGTAACCATGTGCGAACGAAATTTCAGTGATAACACCCACTTTAAATTCTATAGTTGTCATGTTATTATCTGCATAAATTTTATGTCTATCTTGAGTTTTCTTTAAATTCTACTTAATTCTAACCATCTGGTCTTCCATATCCTTGAGCAATTCAGGCCCAAGCACCACTCTATTTTTTGGCTTGCCCCAACTCACTGGAGTATTGCATTTCCTACCATATAAAGATTCAAATGCGATCATTTTCATTGAAGCTTGATACCCATTATTATAGACAAACTCAACCAAGTGCAAGTAATCTTCCGACTTAGATGGCTTATCCCTCACATACATTCTCAACATGTCTGGAATTACTTGGTTGACTCTCTCTGTCTTCCCATATGACTTTGGATGGTATGTTTTGCTAAAGTTCATATTTGTATCAAATCCTTTAAACAATCCCCTCTAGAAATTTGAATTAAATTTTCTATCTTTGTCTGAAATAATTTCCTTAGGTATCCCATGCAACCTAGTAATCTCCCTCATGTAAATTTATGCAATATTAGTTGATGTATGAGTCATTGTTACAGTAAAAAATTGAGCATATTTTGTCAATTTATCAATCACTACCATGATTGAATCATGTTGTCTTGTTGTCTTGGGAAATTTAGTTATAAAATCAATGGTTACCACTTCCCATTTCTTCTCTGAAATTGGTAATGGCTATAGAAAACCAGTTGGGTGCCTATTCCCATCCTTCACTCTCTGAAATTCCATACATCAGAAAATGTAATCAACAACATATTTTTTCATTCCTAGCTGAAAGAATTGGCTTCTTACTGCTGCAATTATTTTTTGGTAACCGAGATGTCCAGCATATGGAACATTATGCATTTATTTTTATACCAAATTCCTAAGTTCTCCGGAACTAGGAACACAAATTCAATTTTTATGCATAAGTAATCCATCTTCCTTCATCTCATATTCTTTAATTTTTTGTTTTACATTTTCTTGTTGAAATATTCCTTTTACCCGTACGTAATTCTAATATGTGACAAAAACATCTAAAATTTTTCTCTTTAAATATGATTGATGCATACTAATAATTGTATCATGCATGAGATGTACTCTTCTACTAAATTCATCAACAACTTTATTTTATTTTCCTTTTATATGCTTGATATCAAAATCATATTCACTTAAAAATTCCATCCATCTCGTTTTATTGGAATTTAAAGTTGGTTGTTCAAAAATATATTTCAGACCACTATGGTTTTTTCTTAGTTCAAATCTCTTCCCCATGAGATAATGCCTCCACATATTCAAAGCATGAACAATGGAAGAAAGTTCCAAGTCATGTGTGGCATAGTTTCTCTCATGTTATTTAATCTTTCTGGACACATAACCAATGACATGTCCATTTTGAGTGAGGACTCCACAAAGTCCTACCTTGCATGGATATGTACATACCACAAAACTTTCATTTGGGTCAACAATATTTAGAATAGGTGCACTAGTAAATAATTCTTTCAACAAATTAAAGTTCTCTTCACATTCATATGTCCATTCAAATTTAATTCCCTTATTTTGCAAAGAAGTGATGGGATGAGAAATCTTAGATAACCTTTCTATAAATATTTTGTAGTAACTAGCTAATCCCATAAAGGATATAAATTCTAAAACATTCATGGGTTTTGTCCATCCTCTAATGGCTTCAATATTATTTGGATCCACTACTATACCTTGTTATGAAATATTGTGTCCCAAGTAATGGATCTATTCTTGGTAAAAATAAAACTTACTTGCTTGGCATACAACTGACATTCCCTCAACACTTGCAATACCAATATTAGATGATTTTCATGCTCTTTCTTTGACTTAGAATAGACAATTATGTCATCCAATAATACTATGAAAAACTTATCCAAATAATTTCTGAATATGCCATTCATTTAGCACATAAATACAACTTGTAACATCCCTGCCCATCTAGGCTAGGCAATGCCACTTTAAAAACTTCTCATGCTCTAATACCAAAATTGTAACATACCCGACCACCCAGGACAGGCCATGATACTCCATAAAAAAATTAATTTCATCTATATATATATAACTTTAAGTAGACAAATATATTATGTAAATACACAGGTTCATGTAGAAATAACAGTAAACATATAAATGAATCATACACAGGCAGAACCTCATAAACATAAACACATGTACAAATACACAACATATAAATTAAAACACAATTGATACTTCTCTTTGACAGAATACCAACAACTTTGATCAAACCTTACATGATCCTCCCAACCGTATACCACATTGCTCAGAAATATCAGCATTGGGTCACCCTCGAGAAGGGACTAAACTCCACCCGGGTAAAGGGATTTTTAACTAGGATAAGGGAACACAGACAACAGGTAGTATTTCATCCCAAGTGCCAACTTAAACTAACATCCTACAACCTCTCATTCACCACATGATTTTCCCACCCCAGGAAGTGTGCTCCTTCTCTACTCAACAGTCCTTCGGTTGCCCCACTTCCCTTCTAGGTCTTTAACAAAAGGCCAAACATCAAGTCTTGAAGCATTGTAGTTGTAGTTGGGATCCCTCAAGAAATCACTTCCGAAAAAATTCTCTCACCTGAGAGAGTTTCTAATAGGCCTAAAAACCCCCTATTCAACCCACGAGCCTGACAACCCACCTCTTGAATCCATCTCTTAAGTCAACCAGGTATAGGTTCAGGTGAAGGCCACAACTGAATTCGGGTATGGAACAGGTGATGGAAGCAACCAAGTTCAGCTGAGGAATAGTACAAGGTTAGGTAAGGTACACTATAGATCGTGTAAGGAACATGTGTGTTTCTCCTAACATGAAGGTAGAATTACCGCTCTAGGACTATGTGCAAGAGGGAGAGGTCGAGTGATGGAGTGAAAAATGGTTGAGTCGTGAATGCATTGGTGAATGGGAAGAATGGATTCTTGTGTGAATGGCTCAGTGAGTCCCTGGGAAATGGAATGATTTCCCCCATCTTTATTTTCATGTGCATTTGATGACATATGGCTCTCAAGGAGATCGATTCTCCCCACTTATAATTCATTCTCTTTTCCATAAGAACTTAGGATAAAATAATTATCCTCACATAGACTTTTAGGAATAATATTATAATATCCCCTTGGAGATAAGACCTCTAGATTATTACCTTTCCTAATCTCTTATCCCGCCCCTTTCCCTTCCCAGTGGAGATTATTCCCCCATACTATTTTATCATTGTTGGTATACATGCAATGATGTATTTTATTAAGGATATGATTGTTTACATTTACAAAAATAGGCTCACTGGCCTTTAGCATCTAGGCTCTCCAGCCTAATCATCACATAAGCCTTCTGACTTGTAATAACCTGGCTCTCTAGCCTATAAAACATATTTATATTTACAAATGGGGATCGGTCTTAGGGGTATTACATCCGCCTCCCCTTATTTATGTATTGTCCTCGGTGTAAGATATATACACATTTATCACCAAACATTCAAAAACCTTCAAAAATATGTGGGTATTCTGCCTGCATACTATCCTCGTGCTCCCAAGTTGCATCCTCAAGACCGTAGCAAGTCCATTGGAACTTTACTATATCTATGGATCGATTCTGGAGCTACTTGATCTTTCGGTGTAGTATGCACACCAGATGCACTTGAAAAATGGCTTATTTCTCCAGCTAAATCACATTCCAATAAATAACATGATTAACATCAGGTATATACTTTTTGGGCAATGATACATGGAATAGATTATGAATATACATTGATGCGTGTAATGCAAGGACATAAGCTACATTCCCAATCCTCTCTAGGATTTCAAACGACCCGCAATAACGAGATGCCAACTTTGAACAATTTCACAACTTCGGGGAACTTATGTTGGCCTTCACTTTCAAGAATACATGATCACCCTCTGTAAATTCCCTGTGAATTCTTCCCTTATCAATATAGCCTTTTTTCCTGTCTTGAGTTGTAACACCTCTAGTTTTGAGCCCTATATTAAATATTGTATTTTGTTAAGTTATGAATAGCCAAAGTGCCTAAACAATTATTAAGAGGCTAGTGTACCTAGGAAATGTAATGTTTTGATAATTATTAATATAAAACAAATCGTTGGATACTAGACGGACAAGGACAAGAATGATAGGGGGATATGATTCCACAAGATAGGGGGCTTGAGGGGCTAAGTAGTTATTTTATATTTCATTTACCCATTATTGTCCTAATGGAGAATAACAATTACATTAGCTTTTTGGGGGGGGAGGCCAAGTGGTCCCTTAATTCCAAGAATTACATAAACCTATCCTTGGTCTATTAGGGGGGTTCTCACTCCTGTTCTCGTTCCTTTTCTGTTGTTGGTTTCTTATGTTTCACTCATTCACTCATTCATTCAATTGCTTTCTATTCACACCTTTCATTCTTTCGCCCACTCATATTTCCTCATTTGTGTCTTTGCTTGGGAAAGGAAAAAGAATTGTTGAAGAGAAACCATGGTATTTTTGGTTGTAGATACTGTTGGTGTAATCCAACCATGAATCAAGACCTTCATGTCTGAGATGATTTGGTGTTTTCCCAGTATTTATCACAACTGCGAGTCTCGATAGTCCCAACATGGGGATTCTAGACCGGCTACACTAGAGCCCTGGAAGGAGATGGACAACCTGAGGGATTGTGTGGTAGAGAAGGGGGGGTCCATTCTCTTGGGTTGTGCAGGCTAGGTAGAAGAGAGATAGTGTACTTGAATTGTCGTGGGTGCATAAAATCCTGTGAGAGATTGAATGTTGACTGGTTTGGGAATCCGAGTGACACTCTCGAACCATCCTTATGGATTCATAGCCCTGGCTTGGGGGTGACACTGATGTTGAGACTTGGAACAAAAGTGTCTATGGTTCGGTGGAACATCCTTGGTCTGCAGCACGTTGGTGTCTTGTTTTAGAAAAGATAAGTTCTCTTTGTTATGGTTATTTACCCATGTATCTTTAGTTTCGTTGTGTATTTAATTATCTATGAATTTGAAATCTATAATATGCATTCTTGTTGGTTATTAATGCGCATGTCGTATGGTTCATTTATTTTATGTTTAGCATGAATCTTGATCCTTGAATGTGGACTTAGTCCAGAGGTCGAATTAGTCCAGAAGGGGACTTGAAGTTAGCGTGCCCGACTTGTGGGTGGTTGGGTACGTTACAAATTGGTATCAAAGCTCCACTTTTCAACACTGATCCTGGATGGGCCGTGTAAGTGGAAACTGAATAAAAATGTTCACATAGAATTGTTGTCGAAATGGACAAATTTTGAGTTACAGAGTGTCCATGAGTGCTGGGAACGCACTCAGAGCACACCTTAACTGTGTTTGAAATCTCAGGAGGTGTAACGATTTGGGAAACCACAATGGTCGTTGATTTAGGCCACAATATTTGATCGGGGCTGTTAGATATGTTTGTAAAGGTTTGAGTCCTTCATAGCCGTCATATCTAGAAAAGGAGCATGGCGGTTAAGCATCGAATTCCTTCGGACTTTGCAGTTCCAAATTTTTTAAGTTCTTTGTCATAAAAGAGGAAAAAGCCCTGAAACTCCAAAGTTCTGGAGTGAATCTACGTTGTAGATCACTAAGAGGATTACCTAAATGTTGGATTTGGCCAAGGATAGATCTAGTTCGTTGGGTCAAGTACAAATGAAGAGGTGAAGCACAATGGATAATATCAGATCCCAGTTGTTGGATCTACGCACGAGCAAGTGTGATCCGTAGATTTCATGGTAGTTCATAGGTTAGACACTCTGGGAGAAGAGAAACCCTATGCTTCCAGTAAGAAAATATCTTAAAGTCCTGAACTTCAGAGTAAATCTAAACCATTTGTGTTTGGGGACACGTGTCCACAAATTAGCGATTATTCACTAAATTAATGTTCGAGAAATTTATAGTGTTTTGTTGAGAGTTCCCCAAATCCCCGAAGTTCCGAAGTATCAAATTAAATTAGGACCGTCCATTTTTAGGGACACGTGTCTACAGATGATTAAGTATTTGGCCTTTGGGAGGATTGTGGGGATTTTTTTTTTTGATATAGAGTTTTGAAATCCTGGAGCGTCGGTGTTCTGAAGTTCCAAGGAGCATCTCTTCGGGATTTTGGAAGTTCGGCGTTCAGGAGTTTTGAGGTGTGTGGTAGAGGAAACCTCTGACGCCTAAAGTACAAAGCTCTGAAGCCCTAAAGCTACAGATAGCGTATGTTCAGAAGTTCGATGTTTGGGAGTTTTGAAGTGTTCTGGTGAGATATCCTCTGAAGTCTAGAGTTCTAAAGTCACTGAGGTCCGGAGTGATGTGGCCTATTGACGTCATCTAGGATGACATGTGTTGGACTTACTTCACACACACCTAGGATTTATTTTTCCCAAAGTTTTTCCTATGTTTATTAGTCTTTATCCAGTCTCCTAAAGTTTAGGGGGAATATTCCTCTAGGAGAATATTCTTTTCAATTTTCACTTCAGTTTGACTAGTTGATAGGAGTCTAGATGTTGCATTGGTTTTGTTACCATGCAACATTGGGATCATCACCAACTAATGCACATTTTTCTCGGGATCATCACCAGGCTAGCGCATTACCCATGATTCCCTATTACCTAATCTCCTCCTCACTTCACTATGTTTCAGTTAGTTAATTGAAGACTGGTAGACTAGTTAGTCAGCTAGGTGGCAGTTCACTCTCGTAACTTCCTGAGAGACTAGACTAGGTGGTAGTTCACTCCAATAATTGTTGGTGTGTGTCCAGATCACTCTAGACCACCACTATGGCGCATTGGCTTCAAATCCAGTGCGAATTGGTTTAGTTATACATATTATATCATGTGTAAATTATTCATTATTCATTACGGTTAATGAGAATTCTTCCATTCTTTCTTTCTTTCTTCTTCTTTCTCCATTTCTCTCTGCAAATGTGTGTGTTATTTTCTAGCTAGATATATTTTGTGTAGGTTCAACACATTTACAACATGGACCCACTCTAAGCATGCCATGTTTCATCTTGTTTCATGCTTTTCACAGATCTTTCATGCCAATTATAACTTGACACGTGTCACCCATAGGAAGGGCCACATGTCATCTTTGTATTTTCACCACGTATGACCCCCTGATGCATAGTTGTTGATGATACTCCATAAGTTTGAAGATTCATAATTCAAGGATATGGGAGTTTTTTTTTGTAAGAACCTCCAAATTATGAAGCTCTGAAGCACTAGAGTAATGATACTCATAAGAGCCTCTTTGAGATTTCGTCAGTTCAACGTTCGGAGGAAATGTTGTGTGGTATAGGAAGAACCTTTGAATCTTGAAGTTCTGAATTTCTGGAGCCTCGAAGTCATGAAGCTTTGGACACTCACATATCATCTAATCTCTTGTTCATAGTCATTGGTCATATGATATTTCGGTCGAAATAAAAGGGGGCTAGTGCTCGAATTGTTATTTTCAAAGATAGAATGGGGCTAAAAGAAGGAGTCTGTGGTGTTCTGATTTGTACAAACCTGGGCATAAATATGTAAAGAAGTCCTGTGTACTTTATGAGAGGATCCAACATGGGTCCAAGAGATAACTCATCTCTGAAGAAGGAGAACAATTGTACAGGGATTACCTCCCAGGAGGGATAATTTTCAAATATTCATAACTCCATGCTCAAAAATTAGAATTGAGCATGGAAGAAGGTGTTGGATAGATCTTGAAAAGTAGAATATAAGTACTCACCCATAAAATTAACCTGGGAAATAAATTTTCAGGAAAATCAGAAGAAAATAATTTTGATGTATTATGGAATCAGAATTGAGCATAATTTCCTGAATTTGTTAAAGCAAACTGCCTAACAAAGTTTTGTTGGCTGCAGATTTTGCAGAATTATGGGATGAAAATGTATCTGTTCAAAATTCGTATTCAGGAAATGGAAGAAGGAGAGGGATCCTCCAACCATGATAAAGATGCCTAAGAACATAATATTAGTGTTGGTAATGTAGAGACAGAATCCAACGGACACAAGGCCATAGGGGAGAAATAAACATTGATAGAAACTGTGAGAATCATGAAAATAGAAGTGCAGGGATACAAAGAAGAAAATGAGAGGTTGATGAGAGAGAAAAGTGAGATAAATTCTTGAATGATGCATATCTTAAATTAGTTGCATATTCAAACAAAGAGGAGAACAAACTCAAAACAAGAGGAAGAAGGCATGTATCATGAAAGAAGAGATGATCATGGTAGATTTGGCTATTCAACAAGTGCTAGCAGGACTCATAGACATCACTCACCTCCCTACTCAACAAGGAAGTTTTATGCATCTGAGTATTCCATAAGTAGTCTAGAGGTGTCTCTTGTTAGGAACCAAAGAAGACGACATGAATTGGATAATTTGCAAGGAGAGTTGAGGAAGCTTAAGCCACCATCCTTTGATGGTGAGAGAAAAAGGGAAGATGATGTCGAGGCATGGTTTCTTGGACCCAGGAGATATTTTCAATTTCATAACTACTCATCAAACCTAGAAGCTATGATTTTCACATACCATTTACATGGGAAAGTTGTTATGTGGTGGGACTAGTTCAAGAATTATTTTTAGAAGGACTACCTCTTAGAGCACTTTTATGAAAATAAAATGAAGGAGTTATTTGAACTTAGGTTGGGAAGCACAACCATGGAAGAGTATGAGAAGAAGTTCTTGGGGTTGTTAAAGTACGTAGGGTTCATAAATAATGAGAAGGTGAAAATACATAGGTTTTTCAGTGGAATGCCATCCTTTTATAAAGAAAATATTTAGTATGATGACACCAAAGCCTTGACTGAGACTATTAGGAAGGCTAAGTACCTATATAAGAAAGGCCAGGGCAAAGAATCCATGTAGAAAACTTGGAAGGATAAGAAGAAGGATAAGTCTTTCAGAGGAAGAAGGGATTAAAAGCTCCTTTCAATAGAACTGAACCTAATAAAAATAATCAAGACCAGTATGATAAGGATGAATCCAATAAAGAAGAATCCTTGGGAAAAAGGGGAAGACTACCAATCCAGTGTTGGGGATGCAAATAATATCACCTATACAAGGATTTCCCACACAGAAAGAATAGAGTGAAGATCGTGCACAACATCCAAGAGGATACAACATTAGAAGACATGGGAAGGATTTATGTAGCCTTAGATGATCGACATGCAGAGTACCAATCCAATATGATCGAGGTGGAAGGTAAGATCATAAATCAACATCTTGCTATTTTAATTTATTTAGGAGCAAGTCATTGTTACATTTATCCTAAAATAGTGGATAGATTACATTTGGAGAAAAGTAAGCTTGGAAAATCAAGCTTGGTCCAACTAGCCACTAGAACCAAAAGGAGAATCCATGATATGGTCATAGGTTGTTCCCTAAGTCTTAATGGTGTGAATACTAATGCTGATCTAAATATTATACCATTGGGATCTTATGATATTCTAATACGAATGGATTGGTTGGACAAGCATCATGTTGTCCTAGATTTTCATAGCAAGATGTTTACATGTCTTGATGGATATGGAAAACATAGCACTGTGAAAGGAGTTCCAAGACCCATCTCTATAAGGGATATTTCAGCCTTATAGTTGAAGAGATGTATCAGAAAAGGAAGCCAATTGTATGTAGCCCATGTGGAGGAGCCAAAAAAGACAAAGGGGCCAAGCCTTGAAGATTTCTCAGTACTAAAAGAATTTGAATATGTATTTGAAGAAATACCAGGGTTTCCACTAAAGAGGGAAACATATTTCTCCATTGATTTAGTTCCATGAGTGGTCCCGGTGTCAAAAACACCTTAAATAATGAGTAGACTAGAGTTAAAAGAATTAGAAGTGCAGTTGGAAGAATTTTTGAAGAAAGAATACATACGTTCAAGTGTTTCACCTTGGGGAGCACCAGTACTCTTTGTCAAAAAGAAGTATGGAACTTTGAGGCTATGTATTGAGTTTCGAGAGATGAATAAATCGACTATAAAGAACAAGTACCCTCTACCCAGAATTGATGACCTATTGGATCAGATAAGAGGAGAAAAGATATTTTCAAAGATATACTTGAGGTCAGAGTACCATCAAGTAAGAATAAAATAAGAAGACATCCATAAGAGAGCCTTTAGAACCAGGTATGGGAATTATGAATTGGTAGTGGTGCCTTAAGGATTGTATAATGCACCAACTATCTTTATGTGCTTAATGAATGGCATATTCAGAAATTACTTGTACAAGTTTGTCATAGTATTCCTCGATGACATACTTGTATATTATAAGTCAGAAAAAGATCATGAACATCACCTAATATTGGTATTACAAGTGTTGAGGGACCATCAGTTGTATGCCAAGCTTAATAAGTGTTCTTTTTACCAAGAACAAATCCATTACTTGGGACACATTATTTTAGAACAAGCTATAGCAGTGGATCCATAGAATATTGAATCCATTAGAGCATGGCCAACACCCAGGAATGTTTCAGACGTTAGATACTTTATGGGATTATCTAGTTACTACAAAATATTTGTGTAAGGGTTCTCTAAGATTTCTCATCCCATCACTTCTTTGCAAAAGAAGGGAATTAAATTTGAATGGACATCTGAGTGAAGACAACTTTAATTTGTTGAAATAATTACTTACTAGTGCACCTGTTCTAAGCATTGCTGACCAAAATTAAAGTTTTGTGGTATGTACATATGCATGCAGGGAATGCCTTGGTGGATTCCTCACTCAAAATGGACATGTCATTGGTTATGAGTACAAAAATATTAAATAACATGAGAGGAAATATTCCACACATGACTTGGAACTTGATGCCACTGTTCACACATTAAATATGTGGAGGAATTATCTCATGGGAAATAAATTTGAATTAAGAACAGACCAAAGTTGTCCGAAGTATCTTTTTGAACATCCAACTTTGAATTCCAGGAAGACAACATGACTTGAATTTTTAAGTGAATACGATTTTGATATTAAGCATATCAAAGAAAAGTAAAATAAAGTTGTTGATGCACTTAGTATAAGAATACATCTCATGCATGCTACATATGTTAGTATGCATCAGTCGGATTTAAAGAGAAAAATTTTAGATGTTGTTGTCACAAATCAACATTACCTAAAGGTAAAATAAAGCTTACAACAGGAAAATGTACAATAGAAAATGAAATATTATGAGATGAAGGAAGATGGATTACTTATGCATAAAAATAGAATTTATGTTCCTAGTTCTCAAGAACTCATGAATTTGGTATTAAAAGAAATGCATAATGTTCCATATGTTGGACATCTGGTTACCAAAAAACAATTGCATCAATAAGAAGCCAATTCTTTTGGCCAGGAATGAAAAAGGATGTTGTTGATTACATCATCAGATGTATGGAATGTCAGAGATTGAAGGCTGAGCATAGGCACCAGGGATGATTTTAAGGATGAAAAATTATTTTAAAATGTAGAAACCTTGGTGAATATTACTAATCCTTCATATGTCAACTATAAATGTTTGGCGATATTTTTTTTAAAATATTCAAATTTCTAAGTATTTTATATAGCTTTTATAAAATTTTGGCGATTTTTAAGGTAAAATAATTTTATCCTATAGAATTTGGGAGAATCATTTTTAAAATAACGAATATCGTTTTTGGAAAAAAACCATGGAAAATTAGCCCATGAGTGAAATTTAGCCCCTAAAATCATCCCTTATTAGGCACCCAGTGGGTTTGCTACAACCCTTACTAATTCCAGAGAAGAAGTGGGAAGTTGTAACCATTGAATTTATAACAAAATTTCTCAGGACAACAAGACAACATGATTTAAGCATGGTAGTGGTTGATAAATTGACGAAGGCTACTCATTTTGTTCCTGTAAAAACAACTCACACAAAAACCAATATTGCAAAACTTTACATGAGGGAGATTTCTAGGTTGCATGGGATACCTAGGACAATTATGTCGGACATAGACACCAAGTTTACTTCAAATTTATGCAGGGGATTATTTAAAGGATTTGGTACAAATATGAACTTTATCACAACATACCATCCATAGTCGCATGGGCAGACATAGAGAGTGAATTGAGTAATTGAAGACATGTTGAGAATGTATGTGATGGATAAGCCAAGACATCTAAGTGGGAAGAGTACTTGCACTTGGTTGAGTTTGCCTATAATAATGGGTATCAAGCTTCATTGAAAATTATCCCATTTGAAGTGTTCTATGGAAGGAAATGCAATACTCCAGTGAGTTGGGACAACCCAATAGACAGAGTGGTACATGGGTCAAAATTTCTCAAGGATATGGAAGACCAGATGGTTAAGATTAAGTAGAATTTAAGGCATCTCAAGATAGACAGAAAATTTATGTAGATAAGAGTAGGACAACTAGACAATTTAAAGTAGGGGAGCATGTGTTTTTAAAATTGAATCCTAAGAAGAGATATTTAAAGTTAGGTAGTTGTACAAAGATAGTAGCCAGATTCTATGGTCCATTTGAGATATTGGAAAGAATAGGTCCAAGTGCATATAGGCTTCCATTGCCTTCTTCCATGAATGTGAATAATGTATTTCATGTCTCTTTTCTAAAAAATATGTACATGATCTCAGCCATGTTATTGATTGACATCTGATTCAAGTAGAGATAAAGGGAGACTTTCGGATCCAACCACCATGAATATTGGATAGAAAAGTCAAAATGATCTGGAATCAAGTTATAGAGCTGGTAAAAGTCCAATGGACCTACTATGGTCCTGAAGATGCTACCTAGGAGCATGAAGATTCCATGTGGGTGGAGTACCCACAAATGTTTGAATAAATTTTGAGATTTTGATCTTTGTCTTGTATAAGCACCGAGGACATTGAAAAAATAAGGGGGAGGGGATGTAACACCCTGGGTTTTGAGCCCCGTATTAAGTATTGTATTTTGTTAAGTTATGAAAGGCCAGAGTGCCTAAACAATTATTAAGAGGCCAATGTCCCTAGGAAAAATGTAATGTTTGGATCATTATTAATATAAAACACATCATTGGTTTCTAGATAGATAAGGACAAGAGTTATAGGTGGCTATGATTCCATAAGAGAAGGGGCTTGAGGGGATAAGGACTTATTTTATATTTTATTTACCCATTATTGTATTAAGGGAGAAAAACAGTTACATGAGCTTCTTGGGGGGAGGCCAAGTGGTTCCTTAATTACAAGAATTACATAAACCCATCCTTGGTCTGTTTGGGGGGTTCTCACTCCCATTCTCATTCTATTTCTACTATTGGTTTCTTTTGTTTCATTCATTAACTCATTCGCTCAATTGAACGTTGTTCACACCTTTCATTCTTTCACCCACTCATCTTTCCTCATTCGTGTCTTGGCTTGGGAAAGGAAAACGAACTGTTGAAGAGCAACCATGGTATTGTTGGATGTAGAGACTGCTCATGTAATTCAACCATGAATTAAGACCTACATGTCTTAGATTCTTTGGTATGTTCCTATTCTTTCTCACAATTGTGAGTCGTGAGAGTCCCAACATGGAGATTTTGGACCTTCTGCATTAGAGCACTGGAAGGAGATGGACAACGCAAGGGACTGTGTGGCAGAGAAGGGGCTTTCCATTCTCTTATTTTGTGCAAGCTAGGTAGAAGAGAGATGGTGTACTTGGAATTTTGTGGGTGCAGAGAATCCTATGAGAGCTTGAGTGATGACTGGTTTGGGAAGCTGAGTGACACTCTGGAACCATCCTTGTGGATTCATAGCTCTGTCTCAAGGCTGACACTATTGTTGAGACTTGAAATATCAATGTCTATGGTTGGGTGGAATGTCCTTGGTCTGCATCTAGTTAGTGTCTTGTTTTAGAAAATATAAGTTCTCTCTATTATGGTTATTTACCTGTGTATCTTTATTTCCATTGTGTATTTAATTATCTATGAATTTATCATCTATAATATCCATGCTTGTTGGTTATTTTTATGCATTTTTTATGGTTCATTTCTTTTATGTTTATCATGAATCTTGATCAATGCATTTGGACTTAGTCCAGAGGTCGAATTAGTCTAGAAGGGGACTTGAAGTTAGTGTGCCCGACTTGTGGCTGGTTGGGTACGTTACATGAGAAATATTTAAATTCTTCTTTATGTTTGAAATCTTCTCTTCCATTTCCTTGAGTAATTCTGGCACAACCACTTCTCTATATTCTATGTTGTCCCAACTTATAGGTGTGTTCCACCTTATTCCATAAAATTCCTCAAATGGTCTCATATTTAGAGAAGCTTGGTACGCATTGTTATAAGAAAACTCTACTAAGTGTAGGTAATATTCCCATTTTTATGGTTTATCCATCACATACATCCTTAACATATCCTCAATCACTTGATTCACCCTCTTTGTTTGTCCATCAGATTATGGATGATAAGTTGTGCTAAAATTCAAATTTGTTCCAAATCCTTTAAATAATCCTTTCCAAAAATTTGAAGTAAACTTTAGATCTCTGTCAGACACAATTGTCTTGGGTATACCATGCAATCGAGAAATTTCCCTCATATAAATATCAACAATGTTGTTTTCCTTGTGAATGAGCTTTACTGGAATAAAATGGGCAGCTTCAGTAAGCTTGTCCACCACTAACATGATCGAATCATGTTGCTTGTTTGTTTTGGTAAGTTTGGTGATGAAATCCATTGTTACCACTTCCCATTTCCACTCAGGAATGGTTAATGGCTACAACAAACCAACTGGGTTTCTATGATAAGCCTTGACCTTTTGACACTCCAAACATTTGGAAATGTACTCAAGAACTTCTTTCTTCATGCTTGGCCAATATTATTAGCTCTTGATAGCTGCAATAGTTTTTTGATTCCCTAGGTGTCCAACATAAGGTACATGATGCATTTATATGAATATCATATTTTTCAATTTCTGGGAATTTGGTACATAAATTCTTCCTTTGTACATGAGAATTTTGTCATTCCCCAACTTGTATTTTTCACTTTTCTATTGCAAAATACCTTGTTGTAATTTTGTTACTATTTCCATGTATTGCAATCATGATTTTGCAGCCTCCAAGATTCTGTCTTTCAAGTTTGATTGTTACATAATAATGGTTGTAGCATGCAACTCATGCACTCTTATGTTAAGTGCATCAACCACCTTGTTCTCTTTCCCTTAGATATGATTTATATCAATCATATTCACTGAGAAATTCCACCCACCTTCTCTTCCTGGCATTTAGAGTTGGTTGTTCAAATAAATATTTTAGACCGTTATGGTTTGTCCTAAACTCGAACCTTTTTCCCATGAGGTAGTGCCTCCACTTCTTCAAGGAATTCAATATGGATTCCAACTCCAAATCATGAGTAGCATAATTCCTTGCATGCTCCTTCAACTTCCTTGATTCATAACATACAACATGCCCATTTTGACTGAGGACTCCACCAAGTCCTTCTTTACATGCATATGTGCATACAATGAAGTCTTCATTTGGATAAAACATCCTTAGTATTAGAGCACTGGTTAATAACTTCTTCAAGTGTTGGAAACTCTTTTCACACTCCAATGTCCACTGAAGCTTCACTCCCTTATTTTGCAAGGAAGTGATCGAGTGTGCAATCTTTGAGAATCCTGCAATAAATCTTGTGTAGTGGTATGCAAGGCCCATGAATGATCTAACTTCTGTCACATTGTTAGGTGTTGACCATCCTCTAATGGCCTCAATATTTTTCAGGATCCATTGCTATCCCTTCCTCTCAGATGATATGCCCCAAATAATGAATTTGGTTCTCATAAAATGAACACTTGATCAATTTTGCATACAAATGATGCTCTCTTAATACTTGTAGTGCCATCCTCAAATGTTTCTCATGCTCTTCTTCTGAATTAGAATATATAATAATGTCATCCAAAAAGACAATGAAAAACTTATCTAAGTATTCTCTAAAAATACCATTCATTAAACACATGAAAACATATGGTGAATTTGATAACCAAAATGGCACCACTGTGAACTCATAATGCCCATACATTGTTTTGAAAGAATTCTTGTTGGCATATTCTTCTTTAATTATTACCTGATGATAACTTGACCTGAGATAAATCTTGGAGAATATTTTTTCATTCTTCAACTGATCAAAGAGGTCATTGATCCTTGGAAAATGATACTTTTTCTTTACAGTTACTTTGTTCAACTTCCTGAAGTCAATACAAAGTATCAATGTTCCATCCTTCTTCTTCACAAATAAAACTGGAGCACCCTAAGATGACACAATTATGCGTATATACCCCTTCCTCGAAATCTCTTCATGTTATATTTGCAACTCCTTTAATTTTGGTGTACTCATCATGTAAGGGTTCTTGGATACTAGAGCTTATCCATGCATCAGATTGATGGAGAAATCAATATATCTTTTAGGAGATAATCCTGGTATTTATTTAAATACATCCTCAAACTCTTTTAGGGATGCATAAACTTTAATACTTGACACCTTATCCTTAAGTGTTTCTTCCATATGAGATGCAAATATTTGACACCCTTTTCTGAAACTTTTCTTCAGCTGCAATGTTGATATTTCTCTGATAGATACTGCACTGGGAATTCCCTGTATTGTCCTTAGGTTCCCTTCTTCATCCAGGAAAGTAAATTCCTTATTATGACAGTCTAAGATAGCATGGTGTTGGTCCAACCAATCCATACCAATTAGAAAGTCATAGGAACCTAAAGGAAATATATTCAAATATTCCCTGGTGCTCAGTCCACTCACGTCCATTGAACGTGACTTAACCATCTCATTAACTTTTATTTTGGCTCGGATAACTAGCTGCACCAACCAAGMTTTTCCATGCTTGCTTCTTGGAAAATGAAATCTTTCCACCATCTTAGGATCTATATAACTATGACTATCTCCTGAATCAATTAAAATAACAATGGTTTGGTTGTTGATCATACCTTCCACTTCAATCATATGTGAATGAAACTCATCTTTATTGTTTTCCAGAGATGCATAGATCCTAGGTAAATTTCTTCCCATGTCCTCCATTGTTTAAACTTGTTGTACATTGTGAAAAACTATCACTTTTTTTACCTATGTGAGGACAATATCTATACTTATGATCTCCCATACAACCCCAACATTGAATGGGTGGATGCCTTGGCCTTTGTCCTCTTGTCTCAATCGCTCTGGGTTCTCTAGAAGTTGGTGGTCCTTGAGGATTATTTCTGAATAATGTTGGCTTAGTCCCCTTTTTCCTCTGTTCCATATTGTATTTCTTCTTGTCTTCCCAAAATTTTTGGAAAGTTGGCCTTCCTTTATGATGATCATAAAGGCATTTATCATAAAGGCATTTATCTCTCCTTAACTATCTCATCCTTGATGAAAGAGACATACTTTAGAAGTTCCAAAAACCTTCTTTCATATTCGTCTATGGTCATACTCCCTAGATTGAGTTGAAAGAACTCCTTCATTGTCTTTTCATAGTTTCTCTTAGTCAATTATTTCTTTTGAAAATAATTCTTGAATTCCTTCCAAGTAACATTTTTATCTTTTATGTGTTGCAACTACACAATTTGGTCCCACTACATGGATGCCTTTCCCTTGAGATGATAGATGGAAATTCTTCCTTTTGCATGTGAAGAGTAATTATGTAATTGAAAATACTTCCTCATGCCTAGAATCCATGTCTCTACATCTTCATATTTCTTGTGCTCGCTATAAAATGTAGGAGGTTTGATTTTATTCATTTCTCCTTGTAGTTCATCCACCCCATACCTCTTCTTATGGTTTCTGAAAGGGGATGGACTTGAGCTATTGGGTTCTCTCCTATTGGAATGCCTCGAGGAGTGATGGTGATGTATACTAACACTTCTTGTTCTTCCTATATCAGCAAGAGACTTGTGACTTCCTGATTTGCTTGAGTCATTCTCCTTATCCATATTCTTTTCTATTTTTTCCAAGATCTATATTAACATTATATTCAAGTCCTCCTACTACTCCTTGTCTTTCATAAAACTTTAATTATCATCTTTATAACTTTTGACATCCGTTTGCAAATTTTAAATGGTCTCTACCAAGTTCATGATTTCTTCCTTTCCTTCTCCATGTCCATTTGAGTTTGTACCTTCATTACCCATATGGAAATCCATCCCTTTGATCTCATCTTCCTGGATATAATCCCCTTGTGTATATTCCATGTTTTTTCATTCTATGTTGATCCTTTTCTGATCTAGTTGATGTTAACTATGAAAAATTTGAAACCAACATAACTTTGTTAGGCTGATCACTTTAATAATTTCACGAAATTATGCTCATTTCTAGTTCCATAATGCATCAGAATTATTTCTTTCATTTTTTCCTGAAAATTTCTTGTCCATAATAGTTGTACATTGTTGTTCAAGACCTTTCGAACACCTACTTCCATGCTCAATTCTGAATTTTTATTAGAAAGTTATGGACATTTGAAAATTGTCCTCCCTAGGAGGTAATCCCTATAAAAATGTTATTCTTCTTCAGAGACGAAATATCTCTTGGACCCTTGTTGGATCTTATCAAAACATACACCAACCCTCCTTACTCATTTAGGTTTAGGTCCGTGCAAATAGAAACCCTGYGACTCCTTCTTTTATCCCCTTTTCTACCTCAAAGACAATAAAATTTTGGGCACTAGCCCTTGTTCTTAGGCAGAAAACTAATATGACCATGGGCTAGGACCTGTTTCTTAGCCACCATGTGCTATTCAGAGATCTGAGACTTTGGATTTCACCTTCATCACTCTTCATTTCTCCTAAATGTCGAATTGGCGAACTCTTGAATGGTACTTCTTCGGAGCTTTAGGGCTCTGGTGCTTCGGAGCTTTAGGCTTCAGAGGTTCTTCCTACACCATACAATATTTCCTCTGAACGTCAAAGTGGCTAACTCTCCGAAAGATGCTTCTCCATATTTTCAGGACTCTGATTCTCTAGAGCTTTGAGATTTGGAGGATTTTTCAACACAACCCAACATTTCCTTTGGAGCTTAGGGCTTCAGAGGATTTTTCAACACAACCCAACATTTCCTTCGAACGCCGAACTAGAAAACTACTATGGCGGTCATAGGCTCCAGAGCTTCGGGATTTTAAAAACCTTACCACAACATACACCAATCCCCCCGAACTCTGAATTTCATAACTTCCAGTGTCTCATCAACAACTACACACCGTGGGGTGCTACGTGGAAAAAATATGGAGATGACATGTGTCCCAATATATGGGTGACACGTGTCTAGTTCTGATTGGCACATAATATCTATGAAAATATTGAATTAGGATGACACGTGGCTCGCATAATATGGTTCCACGTCACCCTAGGTGATGTCAGCATGCCATGTCACTCTAGTGCTTTGGGACTTCAGGACTCTGGGATTTGGAGGATCTCTCACCAAAACACTTCAAAACTCCCAAATGTTGAACTAGCGAATCTCCTGAACCATCTCTCTCTGGAGATTTACTACTTTGGAGCTATGTAACTTTGGGCTTCAGAGAACTTCTTAGCATAACAAAACAAATCTCCTGAATGCCTAACTTTTGAACTCCCAAACAAGTTCACATCACCCCAAATGATGTCAACATACCATGTAACTCCAATGCTCCAACAATTCTAAACTTTGGGCTTCAGAAGATTTCACACCAACATACTTTAAAACTCCTGAACACCGAATTTCCAAACTCCTGAAAAAATGTTCCCTGGAGCTTCGGGACTCTGGCGCTCCGTGACTTTAGAACTTTGGTCTTCAGGGAACTTCCAAACATAACACTATTAAACTCTTGAATGTCAAAATTATGAATACTTCCTAATATGCATACATGTGTCCTCAAACATGAATGGTCTGGATTGGATCCAAAATTCAGAACCTTGGGAAAAACTCCCCTCTATGCAACTACAACCAAATTCTCCTAGAGTGCCGAATTTTTGAACCACTTGGAGGTCCTAGGGATAATTTGATAGCCGGTACTCATTCGCATGATCTATGGCGTAGATTCACTATGGGACATCAGAGATTCAAGGATTTGTCTCCTTTTCAACAAGGACTTAAAAACTTTCGAAGCAATGAAGTCCAAAGGACTTGAGGAGTTAATTGTCACACTACTTTTCTAGATCTGACGATTGTGGAGGATTTGGTCCCCTCCCGAGCATATCTTGTTTATCTCCTTCTCACAAGGATATTTCTCTTATTTTGGGGACTTAAAGAAGCCACATGTGCACTTTTTGTGCTTCAAATATGACCAATTCTAGGTCATAATTTTCTTGAATCAGATATTAATTATGTAAATTTCACGACTTGGCCGATTTCTTCAAAGTTTCCAAGAATTTTAACCACAAAAATTGGGGCTTTTGCTGAATTTCCTGCAATTGAATCAATTTGACTTCCTCAGTCCATCTAGGCTCAATGTTGGAAACTGAAGCTCTGATACCAAATTGTCACATCCCCGACCACCCAAGTCAGGCCATGCCACTTTAAAAACTTCTCATGCTTTGATACCAAAACTGAAACATACCTGACCACCCAAGCCGAGCCATGCTACTCCATAAAAAAATTAATTTTGTCTGTATATATATACTCTAAGCAAGAAAACATATTCTTTAAATACATAGGTTCATGCAAAAATAACAATAAACATATACATGCAACATACACAGGCAAAAACTAATAAACATAAACACATGTATAAATACACATCATCTAAATTAACAAATAATTGATAATTATCTTTGAAATAAGACCACCAACTACATGTAGACCTTCCACAATCCTCACAGCCTTAGACCACACTGCTCAAAACTCTCAGTAGTGGGTCACCCCCGAGCTGGGGCTAAACTCCACCCGGGTAAAGGGATTTCTGACCAAGCTGAGGAAACACAGACAACAAGAAGGATTTCATCCCAAGTGCCAACTCAAACTAACATCCTACAACCTCTCATTCCCCACATGCTTGTCCCACCCCAGGAAGTGTTACCCTTCTCTACTTAACAATCCTTCAACTACCCCACTTCCCTTCCAGGGCTTCAACAACAGGATGGACAAGAAGTCTCAGAGAACTGTAGTTGCAGTTGGGCTCCTTCAGGAAATCACTTCTCCAACAATTCTCTCACCTGGGTTTCTCACAAGCTTGACAACCTGCCTCTTCAATCCATGTTCATGACAACCCGCCTCTTCAATCCATCTCTTAAGTCAACCAGGTACAGGTGAAGGTGAAGGCCACAACTGAATTCAAGTATGGAATAGATGATGGCAACAACCACGTCCAGGTGAGGAACAATACGAGCTCAAGTAAGGTACAATATGTATCAGGTAAGGAATAAGTGTGATGTTCCTAACAGGAAGGTATGGTTACTACTCCAGGCCTATGTGCAAGAGGGAGAGGTTGAGTGATGGAGATAAAACAGGTTGGGCCATGAATGAGCTGGTGAATGGGAAGAATGGCTTCCTAAATGAATGGCTCAGTGAGTCCTTGGGAAATGGACTAATTTCCTCTACCTTTATTTGCATGCACCCTTGATGACACATGTCTCTTAAGGAGCTTGGTTCTCTCCACTTGTAATTCATTCTCTTTTCCATAAGAACTTAGGATAAAATAATTATCCTCACATAGTCTTTTAAGAATAATATTATAATATTCCCTTGGAGATAATCCCTCTATATTAGCCCATTTCCTAGGCTCTTATCCCCCCCCTTTCCCTTCCTACTGTATATTAGTCCCCCATACTCTTTTATCATGGTTGGTCTACATGCACTGATGTATTTTATTAATTATATGAGTGTTTACATATACAAAAATAGGCTCGTTGGCCTTTAGCATCTAGGCTCTTTGGCCTAATCATCACATAATCCTTCTTGCTTGTAATAACCTGTCTCTCCAACATATAGAACATATGTACATTTACAATTGGGGCTTGGTTTGGGGGTATTACACAACTGGTGGATTGGACAGTCCAAATGGCACCACTGCAGATTCATAATGCCCATATCTGGTTCTAAAGGATGTCTTATTGATGTTTTCTTCCTTGATTCTTACCTGATGGTAACCTGATCTCAAGTCTATCTTTGAAAATATCTTTTCCCCTCTTAGTTGATCAAAGAGGTAATCAATTTTGGGTAGAGGGTACTTGTTCTTTAGAGTGGATTTATTCAACTTTCGAAAATCAATACACAGCCTCAATGTTCCATCCTTCTTTTTGACAAAAAGTATTGGTGCTCCCCAAGGTGAAACACTTAGACGTATGTACCCTTTCTTCAACAATTCTTCCAACTGAATTTGTAATTCTTTTAATTATGGTGTACTCATTCTGTAAGTTTGTTTTGATACTAGGGAAACTCCTAGCACTAAATCAATAGAGAAATCTATCTCCCTCTTTAGTGGCAACCCAATTGTTTCTTGGAATACATCTTTAAATTCTTGTAGTAAAGAAAATTATTCAAGGCTTAGCCCTTTTGTCTTTTCTGTCTCTTCCACATGGGATGCATACAATTGACATCCTTTTCTGAAACATCTCTTCAAATGTAAGGATGAAATATCCCTTATATATATAGGTCTTGGAACTCCTTTCATAGTGATATGTTTTCCTTATTCATCAAGACATGTAAATGTCTTGTTATGAAAATCTAGGACAAGATGTTGTTTTTCCAACCAATCCATTCCAATTAGAATATCATAAGACCTCAATGGTATAATATTTAGATCAACATTAGTATTCACACCACTAAGAATTATGTAAAAACCTCTTACCATATCATTGATTCTCCTTTTGGGTTCTAGTGGCTAGCTGAACCAAACTTTACTTTTCAATCTCACTTTTCTCCAAATGTAATCTATCCACTATTTTAGGATCAATGTAACAATGATTTTCTCTTGAATCAATTAAAATAGAAACATGTTGATTACTAATATTACATTCAACCTCGATCATATTGGATTGGTACTTTGCTTTTCGATCATCTAAGGTTGTATATATTCTTCCCATGTCTTCCACTATTGTAGCCTCTTGGATGTTGTGCATGGTCTTCACTGTTTATTTTCTGTGAGGGAAATCCTTGTACATGTGATCTGTTTTGCATCCCCAACATTGGATTGGTGGTCTTCCCCTTTTTCCAAAGGATTCTTCTCTCTTGGATTCATCCTTAACATACTGGTCGGGTTTATTATTATTTGGCCTATTTCTATTGAAAGGAGGTTTGAATCCTTTCTTTCTCTGGTCAGACTTCTCCTTCTTCTTATTCTTCCAAGATTTTTGCAAAGACTATCTTCCCTTTCCTTTCTCATACGGGTACTTATCCTTCCTAATGGTCTCAGTCAAAGTCCTAGGCTCATCATATTGAATATTTTCCTTATAAAAGGATGGAAGTACACTAAAAAACCTCTGTACTTTCACCTTCTCATATTTTATAAACCCTGGATACTTTATCATCCCCAATAAATTATTTTCATACTCCTCCATGGTCACACTTCTCATACTGAGTTCAAAGAACTCCTGCATTTTCTTGTCATAGAAGTTCTCTGAAAGGTACTCCTTCAGAAAAATATTTCTTGAACTACTTCCAAGTGATCCTACTCTCATTAATGTGTTCAACTTTCTTCAGTTGATCCCACCACATAGCAGCTTTCCCATGTAAATGGTATGTGGAAAATATGGCTTCTAGGTTTGATGAGTAGTTATGCAATTGAAAATACCTCCAGAGTCCAAGAAATCATGCTTCAACATCATCTTCCCTTTCTCTTTCACCATCAAAGGATGGTGTCTTAAGCTTCCTTAGCTCTCCTTGAAAATTGTCCAATTCGTGTCTTGTTCTTTGATACCTAACAAAAGACACCTCTGGACTACTTATGGAATATTCAGATGCATAAAATTTTCTTGTTGAGTAGGGAGGTCAGTGATGTCTATGAGTTCTGCTAGCACTTCTTGAATAACCAACTATTCTGTGGTCATCTCTTCTTTCATGACATCTTCCCTCTTCGTCTTGTTTTGAGTTTGATCCAATATTTTTTTTCCTTTACAACTAATTTAAGTTTTGCATAATTTGAGCATTTATCTGATTTTGTTATCTTATCAATATCTTTTTGTCTTCTTTGTAACTCCACACTTCTATTTTCAGGCTTCTCATAGTCTATCAATGTTTCTTACTTCCCTCCTCCCTTCTGTCCGTTGGATTCTTTCTCTGCATTGCCAAAACTGATATTTTGACCTTTGGCCTCTTTATCATGGATATAAGCTCCATCTCCTTCTTCCATTTCTTGAATATGAATTCTTATATTGAACTGATATGTTTATAGCCCCTAATTCTACAAAATGTGCAAGCAACCATTTTGTTAGAATTTTTTTTTTCCAAAAAATGCTACAGGTCCTTTTTCTTCTCAATTCATGAAGAAATTTATCATAATTCTTCGAATTATAAAAATTTCATGTTATTATCCTATGAATCATCTTTCCAATGACTATAATCTTTCACCAATTCGATATCTGTGCTGAAAGTTATGGTTTCCCGAAAAATAACTTTCAACCCCTTTTCTTTTGTTTTACAATAGGATCTTGTCGAAATATTCCACAACTCCTTTAACTAGTACATAATTTGAATTTTTCATAGGCTCTTCCTTCAAACCACTTTCCATGTGACCATGGCTCGAAACCATGGGCTTATTCACTCTTTAACACCTTCCTCTATATTCTTCTACACAAGAGCTTGTTCGAACACAATGTCGAAGGCCTTGGTTACTTCTAGGCCCTTCACACCTCTAATTGACCCTTTTACCTTATCATGAGATTGACGTTGGGACCATTTCCTCTGGACTTTGGCCTTCAACTATTCTCCCTTTTCAATCTTCCAAATTTGCCTGGAGTAAACTTCGTTGAAACCCTTCTATTAAATCCACTAGCAGATAAGATGGTCGAGATTTAATATCCCGTTGACTAGACAGTCCCACCCCATATGGATGCTTCAATGAGAGAAATTATTGTGACTTAATCAAGCATTGGTATGGATGGTTCTTAATTAGTTCAAGATTTCAACACTACGGGACACCGAAACATTACAATTCTCAATTTGTTCAAATCCCCCCATAGTTTTACCCACTGAAGCAATTACCCTATCCTTCCACTATTTAATTGAATGGTCACAAGGAATCTTGGAGGGTATTATATCAACATCCCACACAAATTTGTTACTCTGAAACTTCGAGACATTACAACTCTCAAGTCATTCCACTTCACGGGAGTGATATCTATCGAATTACTTACACCATCCTTCAATTGCTTGTTCTAAAGGTTGAGAAAGGTCTTGAAGGGATATTAGATCAACGATCTGCATGAATTCGCATCTTTGGTATTCAATTTTTTTTCTAGTAGAGATGTTGGACACCCCCGGAGGCGACATTCCCGGAGATGACATGACATGTTGATGTCACCTATGCTGATAGGGACCCATGGCATGTGTGCCACGTGTCACTAAAAATGAACAGGTTGGGGTCCAAAAGGAACTGAATCCAGGTGACACATGCCCCCACACAGTAACCCTTCCAAATTCCATACAACACATCATCAATCAAGCAACCGGTCCACCATATCTGATCTAGATCTGATGACTTGCATTACACCTTAATTCTTCCTTGATCTAACGGTCGATGGAAATTTAGGACTTCAACATTCCGGGACTTCGGGGTTATAGTAGTTATAAAATTGTTTGATTCTCCTGAAGTTAAACTTCCCAAAGTGGTCAAGGTCGGATGAGCTTGACCAATGAATGAGATTTCACTTGAGCCTCCTATCAGATTGGATGGTCGACGACACTTCGTGACTTCGTCCTTTTTCATGATTCTTCCCCGTCTCCCATAATTTCCCATGCGACGAAGTTCCAAAGTTTTCTATCTCTTGCTTGGCTTCGATCAATGGTTGTGATCACTCCCAAGATCCAAAATGGATGACCATGATTCTACAAGCCTTTATAAAGGATCATTGTCTGCACGACGCTCTGTATTTTGTGAGATCTCTATAGCGCTATCTCTCCTGAGATTTAAGATCGCAAGGACATATCCATTTTTAACCATTATACCATGTACACAGTTCCATTCCATACCAGTCTGGTGTTTCAACCTGAAGCTCTGATACCAATTTGTAACGTACCCAGCCATCCACAGGCTAGGGACGCTACTTCAAGCTCACTTCTTAACTAATTTCGAATTCTGATAAGTTTTTTTATTAATAAAGATGCATGAAATATTCAAATGCATAGATCAAGATTCATGCTACAACATAAAATAAATGAACCATGTTTCATGCACAACAATAACCAACAAGCATGCATATTATAGATACAAATTTCATAGATAAATAAATACACAACATAAATAAATATACAGGTAAATAAAAACATGATAGAGAGAACTTATCTTTAATGAAATGAATCACAAACTGGTTGCAGAATAAGGATGTTCCACCCAACCGTAGACATTATTGTTCCAAGTCTCAACAACAATGTCACCCCCGAGCCAGGGCTATGAGTCCACAAGGATGGTTGTAGAGTGTCACTCAACTTCCCAAACCAATCAACACTCAAGCTCTCAAAGGCTACTCAACACACACAAAAATCCAAATTACACCATGTCTCTTCGACTCAGCCTGCACAACCCAAGACAATGGACCCCCTTATCTGTCATGCATTCGCTCAGTTTGTCCACCTCCCTATAGGGCTCCAATGCATCTTCTCAAGAATATCCATTCTCGGACTCTCAGGATTCATAGTTGTGGGAGAAACTTGTAACATCCATATTTTTCTAACATCATTAAGTTGCATAAGCAATTTATTTCATAAACTGAGACAATAACTTCATAGCATAATATTGATTTTCATAACAACAACTTCAGTAACTTAGATTTATCAATCAATAATGATTGCATGGCAGAATGAAATAAACACATAGTTTAACAAATTACCTAGTTCTGATGCTAATTTATGTTTCCTGCTGCCTTGTTGTTGCCTTCCTGCTACCTGAAACATAGATCAATCCTGCCACAAACAAAGAATAATTTTCCCAAAACCTATTGTCCTCCCTGCCAACTAGGAAAACTACCTAGCTCCAGGATATCTATGGATATCCTGGCCCCCGTGCCCAAAACCTCCAGCAACTCAGTGCCTCAACGGATCAAAATCCACAGTCAGAAACTCTCTGCTCACAACAAATCTCATAGTTCTCCCGAATCCATCCTCTGTCCCAAAAAAAATCCCCCCCCGTAATCCTTCCCCCCCTTCCCTTATTCCTCCTTCACCGACTCATGCAATTACCTCTCCAACTACCCCCATCCTCCCTCCTTCGTCCTCCTTTAATGTTTTATCTTCTCGGGATTCATAGGCTATCCCTCTCTACATACGCAACCATTTTATAACATTTTTCATTGATCTCTTAAATTTATTTCTCAGGTCATT
>SNQJ01S0026004.1:43207-73500 GCA_010110895.2 Picea sitchensis
TTTCCTACGAATCCAGGGCGATACGGAAATGTCGATCTTGTACCCCCAGTTAAGTTCATGTGTTCTTCCGCGTAACGCGCACTTTCTACTGCCTCCGCTACTGAAGATGGTTTCCACATCTGCACCATAGCTCTTATCTTCGGGTTCAATCCATAAACAAAGCGCTCTGCCTGTCGTTGGTCATTGTCCATATGCGAAACATATTTGACCAGTTCCATAAACCTAATCTCATATTCTTCTATTGTTTTGTTTCCTTGTACTAAGGCATGAAATGCCCCTACCTTTTGTTCCTCGTAGTAGGCTGGTAGATATTTCCTTCGAAACCTCTCCTCGAAAAGTTCCCAAGATACTGTGTCTGAGGTAAGGTGTGGTTGTCTTTCCAAGTTGCCCCACCAGTTCAGGGCGTTGTCTCTTAACTGAAAAATTGCGATCTTTGCCTTTGAGTTCGACGCATAGTCCCTCAAGGAAAAACACCTTGTTATGCCTTCCAACCATGCTTCCACGCATTCACTGGCGCGACCTCCGACAAACTCTGGAAGTTTGATCTTTTGCAATTCTCGCGTGATGTCCTTGGGTGGAATTCCTCACCCTGAATCCCTTGACGCTTCTGGATTACCCGTTCCAGATGGTGGAGGTTCCACTTCAGTCCCTGCCGGTTGGCGCCCCTTTAAAGTCTCGTTAATGGCTTCCAACGAGCGCAGTATGAGGGCTAGTTCGGGCGATGGTGGTGGTGGTGTTGGTGGTGTTGGCGGTGCCCGTGACAATGCTCCTCTGCCTCGACCCCTTCGAGTCCTAACCATCTCGTATACTTTAACCTGCATCACCCCAAAGTTGTCAGGGTGAGTTCCAGGATGTTTCAAATTGGTGCTACTTAAACTTAGAAACAGGATTAGGCGTAAGTTTTCTTTACTTGTCTGTAAACAAACATTACTCCATTAGGGGATTGGCTAGGTTTGGGTTAGGATTAAGTGTCTAATCTTGGTTAACATCGAACTTTAAGGTAGATTAACCTTACACTTAATAAAATAATAATTTAAAAATTATTATTAATTTTAACCCTTATATAAATAAATTATATATACTAAATTATTTAATTATTTATACTAAATTATTTAATTTATTTCAAATTATTTTTAACACTTTAAAATATATATATAAAAAAATAATTAAATGTACACCCAAGGATTCGGGCACGCATGGATTCCACGTGCTCATCTGGCTTCCTTGAGCTCCCTCGTATCTAACCCCCAAATTCTACACCTGTCAGCTCTTCGAATCCCTACGCGTCCTTCTCACTCACTGAGACCCTCCTTGCGTCATTCTTTCTCTTCCACAGATCTGCTCTGCTCTGTTCAGAGGTTTCCTGGATCTCCCTTGCCATGGCTCACATCCTCACCGTTGTTCTGAGCACTTCGCTAGTGCTGGTTATTGCTGTATCTGTTCCAGTTCGTTTTGCAGAAACAGAGTATATTGATGTGGTTACTGACAGGATCCAGGACTTGGAGTCCAGTTTCCTTGAAATGTTGGGAACCCATCCCCTGTCTTCACACTTTGTGGAGCTCGCCCTCAGCTATAGTAAGAGGCACGATTCCGTCCGCTTGCTTGTGCATAGCCTTAGTACCTTCATGAAGAACGTTGATTTGATTGAGTCAAGAACCTGCATAAACCTTCCTTACGCTATGGTAATGAATGGTAATTTCCTCTTTTGAAACAAATGATTTGCTTGTAATTCCAGCTCTGTACGGATTTTGGTATTTTGCTTTCAATTTATTTCATTTATATTCATAAATTTATTCGCCTGTGCATATGCATGTAGTTAGATGGGTGTGGATGTTAGGTGGGTGTATGCATATACGTTGTCTTCCTGTATTGCTCACGGTCCTTTGCTCCTAACTGTGAAATTCCCCACTTAAATTTCAGGTTTTGGGGTTTCCTTATGCCTGATGCCGAGATTTTCCTGTCCTCACGGACTCCCGATCTCTGATATGTCGATGCGCTACCTTCTAACTTTAGCCCCCCATTGGATATGATTTGGTCCATGTGACCCTGTCCTATGTGACCGTAGTCCTATTCCCTGTCGGGATTCAGGGTTTCGTGACTCTCGCTATCACGAACCTCTGTCCTCACAAACTCCCGATTACCGATTCTCCGATATGGCACTTTATGTGCTAGCCCTCCAGGATAGACATCCCCTTCATATGACCATCGTTCCATGCGACCCCAGCCCTATCCTTCATCGAAGTTTTGGGGTTCCCAATGTCTAACCTCACAAGTCCTTAGGACTCGTGATTCTCCGATCCCCGATATGCTCCTAGCGCATTAACCCTTCCTGGCTATGTTCTGGGCCCATACGACCCTTTCCCATGTGACCACCGTCATACTCTCTGTCGGGATTCGGGGTTTCGCGACTTCTAATGCAACAATTCCTTTGTATGCAGAAACCCCGAAATGTCGAACCCTAACTCTTTTAGATCCTCAGACACGCGTCCCTCAAATAGAACGGCTCCGACCGTGTCAAGAAATCACGGGTCGCGAATCCATTGTGCAAGAGTTTCACGACTCTGGAAATTCTGATATTCTGAATTCCGACTTTCCGGGATCTCTCGCCACGCGTCCTCGCTGATGGACGGTGTTGATCTTGTCGAGAAATCGCGGATCATGATTTCCTGTTGCAAAAATTATTTACCTGCGAAAACTCCGATGCCCCCAAACGCCGACTCTTTAGGATCGCATGCCACGCGTCCTCGTCGATGGACGGTTCAAAACTCCCATCGGGATATCGCGGATCGCGACTCCAACATGCGAGCGTTCTGTGCCCTCGAAAACCCCAATATCCTGACTCCTCGGTTGGCTGACAGTTGGCCTCCACTACGCCTCTGTCCTCCTTCTCTGCTGTGACGACAGCTGGCCCCCACTCATTGGGGTTTCGCGGATCGCGAATTCAAAGTGCCTAAACATCATGTCCCTGGGATTCCCGATTTCCCGATGGGGCCAAACACTGATGGTTCTCGATGGTTTCCACCTGTCCCACAGATGGAAGGCTTTGATTGTATCAAGAAATCGCGGATAATGATTCCTTGACACAACGATTCTACACTCTTGAAATCCCCGATGGTAAAATCCCGATGCCTTCCCAGAATGCTGGCGCATGTCCTGCCGACATAAACGGTTAGGATCCTTTCTCAGGATTTTGAGAATCACGAGGTCTCAATTCTCCAGCTTAACAAAACCCCGATTCTTCGATGACTAACCTCCTGTCAGGCTCTCTTGGGTGGCGCTCAATTACTGCCACACGTCCCTCCAACGGACGACCCCGATTACGTCGGGATTTCTCCTCCTGTATCCCTTGAGGACTTAACTCCTTCACAACTCCTTGTAGATCCAACGACTGTCGGGTATCCACCCAAGATCTGACGGCTCATATCTGTTCTTCCATGTAATAGGAAGTTCTCCTTAGGGATAATCGATTAGTTGCATAAAATATTTCGTAGTGTGAAACTTTCTTTCTTGGCAAGGTTAAAATTTGTATGGGTCTATAGTTCCTGAGATTCTTCATTATTTAAAATTTTACTGAGGCTAATATAGGAAACTAGTTTGCACTGTTCCTTCGCAATACAAGTCTTCTAAATTTCCTTTTTCCGTCTGCGCATTTGGCAATTCCTCATTTAGGTAAGTTCGAGGTGAAGTAGGCCTTTTCAAGGTCTTGCAAAAGTCCTTTTTCATTTTATATAGTATAATTCATGTAGTTATGGAATCTTGCCAACTTCAAGCCTTCGAAAAAAGTTTCCCTCGACATTTCCATCGATTTCAAGTGGTTGTCTTACCCGAAACTTCATTGACAAATATTGCTCAATTAAAATTAAATTATCAACTCTCTTTTTCGTGCTCAATAGATTTATCAGGATTCTTTAAGGGTAGCCATTTTATAGGAAGTGATCCTTCAAACTTTCTGGTTTGCTGCCACTATTTTAAAGGTGTTCCTTTGAATATTCAGACTAATTGTAGTAGCCATATATGATCCATTTACAGGGTATTACCTAAAACGGTTTCTTGTGATATACATGAGACCATTTGCTTGGATAATTTAAGGGTGCTATCCTGAGTATATTCTCTGATACTGTATCAGTCCTATTTGGTCAAGCTAAACGTGTTTTGTTTGTAGTTTAAGCGTGGGTGGAGTTAACACTCGGGGTTTTGGCCCCTTAGGCCAGGATTTCGAACTAAGACGCTCTGATACCATATGTAACAGCCATATTTTTCTAACATCATTAAGTTGCATAAGCAATTTATTTCATAAACTGAGACAATAACTTCATAGCATAATATTGATTTTCATAACAGCAACTTCAATAACTTAGATTTATCAATGAATAATGATTTCATGGCAGAATGAAATAAACACATAGTTTAACAAATTACCTGGTTCTGATGCTAATTTATGTTGCCTGCTGCCTTGTTGTTGCCTTCCTGCTACCTGAAACATAGACCAATCCTGCCACAAACAAAGAATAATTTGCCCAAAACCTATTGTCCTCCCTGCCAACTAGGAAAACTACCTAGCTCCAGGATATCTATGGATATCCTGGCCCCCGTGCCCAAAACCTCCAGCAACTCGGTGCCTCAACTGATCAAAAGCCACAGTCAGAAACTCTTTGCTCACAACAAATCTCATAGTTCTCCCGAATCCATCCTCTGTCCCAAAAAAAATCCCCCCCCGTAATCCTTCCCCCCCTTCCCTTATTCCTCCTTCACCGACTCATGCAGTTACCTCTCCAACTACCCCCGTCCTCCGTCCTTCGTCCTCCTTTAATCTTTTATCTTCTCGGGATTCATAGGCTATCCCTCTCTGCATACACAACCATTTTATAACATTTTTCATTGATCTCTTAAATTTATTTCTCAAGTCATTAAATGTGATCTGTAGTTAAATTATTACTTAGTTAACCATAATTATTTTCTTTAATTAATTTTACTTTGTAATCTTTAAGCATTTATCCAATTAGGGTCGTTACAAAACTTAACACATTCCAATGCATCTCATTCATGTAGGCATTAATTCATGGCTAGAATACATGAGAATTCATTACATCTAACAAAAACATGGCTCGTCTCCAACAATTCCTTTTTCTTTCCCAAGAAAAAACATGAAAGAGGAATGATGAGTGGGTGAAAGAATGAATGGAGAGGGAAAATAATGAAAGGTGTGAACAATGAACAATGAACAATGAGTGAGTGAGTGAATAAGAAGAAGAAGAACCCACAAACAACCCACAATAAGGGTTTATATATTTACTTTCAAATCAAGAACCACATGGCCTCCCCCAAGAAGCTCATGTAACCACTCATCTCCATTAAAACAATTATGGATACATAAAATATAAATAAATACTTAGCCGCTCAAGCCCCCTCTCTTTTGGAATCATATCCCCCTATAACTCTTTTCCTTGTCCATCTAGTAGCCAGTGATGTATTTATTATTAAGAATGATCAAAATATTACATTTCCTAGGCACGGTAGCCTCTTTTAATTGTTTGGGCACTCTAGCCTTTCATAGATTAACAAAATACATTATTTAATACAGGGCTCGAAACCGGGGTATTACACTTGTCAGTTCATGCATAATTAAATAATTTTTGATAATTTAATTTGAGATTATTCACCCTCAACTCATGTCACACTTTCCTTGAGTTGCACATGTTTTAATTTCTTTTAATTAAATAAATTATGCATTTTCCCTCACATCCACAATTAGATCCTAGGTTTTCTCCTAGTTGTCCCTTAGTTCCCCAATTTCTCATTTATTGTGTCTCCTAACTAATTTACAGTTGGATTTTGATTAGAACTCTTCTCTTGGTTAGGATTTAGAATCTATATAAACTTAGGATTCTAAGTCTATGTTAACAATCCATTCTCTCATGAAATAATTTATTTATTTATTATTAAAATCATTTTATTAAATTCATGCAAACAATGTGCACATGTCTTAATTTTTATTCTCCCTTTTCTAGATTTTAATTATTCTAATTTCCCTTAGACCCAATTATATAAAATTCAATTAGGCATAACTACTCGACTTAGCATTTATTATGTTTTCTAGTTTATAAAATTGTATAATTTATATTCTCTTTTATATCAGTTCTAATTATTTGTTTTATTCTCTAAGGTATTCTAGATTTTTATTAAATTATTCATGTGACGTGCCCTTCAAGACACACCTACGTGATCCAAGGGTGCCACTTTCCATTTGACATAGTTTCAAAGTTGTCCGACGCTTGGAGTCAATAATCCACTTGTCAACCTTGTGTGAGACTAAGGGCTTACTGAGGAATAAGGAATCCGTATTATTGTGGACCCCTCAGAAATCTTTGTGATCAACTGTCTCAGTATTCCCTCATGGCATTTTGAACCTCCTAGGAACAAGGTAGTCATTAACCTTCAGTTTAGGTCACGAAAGGAGTGCTAGTAGGATGTGACAGGGACACTTCCACACCACTCCATCATAAATCTAATATTTGTGTATGACCCCTTTACTCCATATGTGATTTGGATTAGCAAGAATCACCATGTCTTCATCCATTGATAAAATAATATTAATAATCTTATACATGAAATCCATAACTGAAATCATCATCATAATATAGGAATAATAAAATCAAGTACTCATAACAAAGTCAATAGTTCACTCCCTAACTCAATTTGGAGTCCAAGGGGTAATGTTGATGTCATCAACATTCTCATCATGTCATGTCTCATGCACACTCAAGAAACCTCATCATAATACCTATCAATGCTATACATCAATATAATTAACATATCAAAATTTAAATACTCAAATATGACATCAGTTTTTTTTTACTCATAACCAAAGCAGAGAATAATAAAGTATCATTTTTTAACCATATCACTTTCTCACAAGTGTCCTCAAAGAATAATCAGTGGTATGAAATGTGATCAGTGGAACTAGATGTTAAAACCATGACTCAGTTACTTTTTTAAGTTTCATTTCATAATAGTGGGTTTGCAGGTTAGCGAACTCATGGGTGTGGCCCTTTTTCTTTTTCATAAGTTTGTTTTCTTCATCATTATTAAAATGAACCTTCTCTTATGTGATATACATTTTCCTCTATACTTAGTTTTTTTCTTGATATCTCATGTCACGATGGGTTCACGGGTCTTCAAGTTTTGTAATTCTCCATTATGTGCAAGTACGACCGTCCGATGATAACACTTAGTATTTTTTTCCACTCTCATCATTAAACAATACTTGGCCGACTTTCGAGTCACGATGGGTTCATGGGTTGGAAGAATCGTGGGTTAGTATTTTATTTTTCTTCTATGCCTGCTTCCCTAGTGTAATGTTTGAGTTTCCTTTGTCACTTATCCCAAGAATATTTTAATGCTAAATCCTATGGAAGATAACTGCTAATTAATTTTGAAAAGGCGGTTAGAAATAACATATTTCTCAAGGTAATTTCCATTTAATTCATATTCACTACTTTGTTGAAAAAATGTTGTAAGTTATATTACCAAGGAAAGATTTATTTTGAAAACAACATCCAAAGGAGATTTAAGACAGTCCTCCAACTTCACCAAAATGTCTATTAGAAGACAACAATTTTGTGGAGATACTTTGAACTTGTTTGGCTGAGAAGACCATAATTTTCACTGGTCAAGACCTTATTGGTACTCATCACTTCCTCTACTAGAGAAAAATGAAAAAATAAATTAGACATCAGGTATCACTCTAGGTGGATGTGTCCTTGAAGTATTTGACTGTAAAGAAGTAATCTCATGGTGTGTTGATAAATTCATCCAAAGATGAAGGGTAATTCAACTCCAAAGTGAGTCCCATATTTCTTTAGCATCGTTAGTTTTCAGGAAAATGTTGAAACTTCTAAAGCTGACCATTACTTTCAAAGGAGATGAAACAAATAACTTTCTAAAAGAAAATAATAATGGATTAGAGATTGTACATGAATATATAGAAGATCCTTTAGCAATTCTAGAAGACATATCAATAATTCAAGTCATTTCATTAAAGAATCCATATTGAGAATTAACATGGATTTTCACCATAATTATAGGTCACTAATCCACGACAACCATCCCCCAGTTGGCCCTCTATATCTCATATTTTACAATTCATGAAGAATCATTTTTTGATTGGGGGAAAATCATTTCTTTGGAAATCTCTACACAATTGTAAAATTTTAAAAGTTAAAAGAAATTATACATGGCTTCTTACTTGATATTTTCTATTACTTACTTCCATGTCTTCAAGGGTTTGAGTATTGATAAAATGGTGAACTTTAAAATCGATCTAGTGACTATGTGGTACCAAGGTTTATGGAGAAAAAATTTCAGTTAATATTTTTATGAAGTATATAATGAATTTGTTTATGTTTTCAAAAAACGTTTTTTGGAGAGAAAACTTCTAGACTATCACAAGAAGCATTAATTTTTCTAAGACAAAAAGGGACTATAGAGAATATGGATAATTACAATATTCTGAGAATTTACGGATCTTGTGAAAGACACATTTTTCTACCATATGATGTTCCAGATAAATTATTTTCTATTGAGGTTGCAAGGAAGTATAAGTTATGGTTTAATTTTTTCATGAGAAAATAAAGAAGCAGTTCATTCCAATACCATGGAGTATTGGGGAAATCTTGTCTAGAGAAATATCTAAAATTGATGAATTCACATTCTATCTTAATCAATATAATTTGAAATTCATAGAGGAAATCAAGGTATTCGACCCAAAACATATATTTGTTAATCACATGACATCAGTCAGGTTTAGTAATGCACTTACTAATACATTCATTTTTTTGGAGAAGAAGAAGGTGATAGTCATGGTTTTGTGACACAATTTGTTGAGAAAATAACATATGATATTGAAACCATTGTGAGTACAACAGACTGATACAAACAAAAGGGAAAAGTATCTAATTAAAAAGGTTCTCAATCTCCCATTGTCTCATAAAAGAGCGGCCCACCCAAAAAAAAAATTCAATCAAAAATATCACAACAAAGAAAATATTCAATAAATAATTCAGGTGATGGAGGTGAAAAAACCCTTCGCATGGAAATTTGTAAAAACCACACAAAATTCAAGTGAAAAGAAAAAGGACTAATTCTCAACAGGAAATTGAACAACACGTACCTGAAATTGAAGCTTCCCTAGAAGATATGGAATTGGAAGTTGATAATGAGAATATCCAATTTCCTTATGATGACCAAATATTGCAAGAAACTCAATAGCTTGTAGTTGATCTTTCCATTCAACAAGAATTATTTTCAAAAGAAGAATCCATTTCTGTAAAAAAATATTTATTTGATAGAACTTCCAGAAAGTTGGTTCTTGAAAGATCTTGTTCAAAAAACAAAAGGGGAAAATATCACATCGAACTTGACCTTAGTAAATTTCCTACATTTGAAATTTCTAACTCTCATAAATCTATAGGGGATTATTTGGATATTTCGATAGATTATATTGAATCTAAGAATGCCATGCTTAAATAAATAATCAATGAATTAGAGTCTACTCTAATGCCACCTTTGATACTCACTTCTCCATTTTCAACAATCCAACCAAGAAATAGCTTCAACAAAACCCCATAATCAAGCCTAAGGATAAAAAGGGAATCAAGTTTACTTTTTTCTACCAGGAACTATGTTGAAGAAAATATCAAGAAAATAATGTATCTTATTTTAGAGACTTGGGATTTAGCAAATAACTTTGTCTCTCTTGGTTCCAGAATTCAAAATACAAGGGAATATTTACAAGCCAACATAACAAATGATGAAGAATTTTATAAGAATGTATTGTCTACATTTGTTATAAAAATTTCAAAGATGACTAAATACCAAAGAAAACAAGAATAGTTTCCCTCTCTAATTCAATTCAAGCAATTGAAGGAATGTTGGATAAAAATGATCAATATATTAAGAGAATTATTAGGTGATTTGAATTCCTTAAGTAGAAAAAGACTGAATCCTATTCTAAATTAATGGAGTTAGAACTTATAGGAACAATTTTTGAAGTACAGGATCCAAAGTTAATTGTGAATTCAATTCTTCAAACAAGACACCAATTTGGAACATGTTGAAGTCTTTAAAGGATTGTCAGCAGAAAAATTCAACAACACGGTTGAGTACACAAAACATGAAATTGAAAGTTGGCTTGTTGAGTATATAATAGAATTAAGGACATGAAATTAAATTACAACAACTTTCAATTGATTATAGACAAATTGAAGGAACCTTATTTGATATAAAAGTTAAGCAAGAAGTGACGATTTCTCCTTTATGTGATTACATTGGAAAATGGTTAGAATCATCCTTAATCAAGATTACTGAGGATAACCAAACATAAGAAGTTGGTACCTGTAAAAAAACTATCACCAGACAAAATATAAAAGAAACAAAGGCCCAAAAATGAGACATGAGAGATTCCATTATAGCAAGTCCAAATTGATCACGTCCCTTTCGTTGTCCTATCAAAATTCATCCAATTATGTTTTTATCTATTTTAAGAAGAATATAACCAAACTCTGATTTTTCCCTTTTATCTTATTTTCAGGTCTTATCTTGCTTGCACCTTCTTCACATTTAGTTCCTTCTCTTCCCTTATTATTATTTATATTTTATGGTTGACGATATCCCCAATTCCAGTCCATGTTGGAAGAACGATTATTTTCATAAGACTATTAAAGACATTATTTTTTGAGAAAATCCAAGAGAACTATTTATGGGTTAATTTTGATTGTATATTTGAACGTTGAGCATTTGAGTAAAATACATTTGAAGTTGACCTATCAAAATATTGTTTTGATTTTAATAGAAATATAGTTTTGATTTTAATAGAAATATTGTTTTAAAGGTATCTTATATCTAGACCATTCATCTTCCTTTCCTTGAATGTGATCAAATTATTAAATAATGTAATGGATGTGAGATTTGTGTTACAATTTCTTATTTATATATTTCTGCAACAACATTTTATGGGTGGGTTCCTAGTCCCTTTCTCGGGATCTTTTTATCTGTTTATATTCTTTATTTCATTGAAAAATTATTATTTATTTATTTGAATAATAAATATCTGGAGTTGGTTGATTAACATTCTCTCATATTTATATTTTTCCTGAGAAGTTTCAAGGCAAATCTTTTAATAATTCAAAGAGGAGTGCCACCTCTATAAAAATGAAGGGGGATTTTATCCTCATGAGGTTGTTGTTTTGATCTTAACCAATTCAAACATCAACATTTTTGGCAACCATACTGGGGACAAGAACAAAAACATGGTTTTAGGCCATAATTATTTATGACCCAGTCTCAACCTAATCAACCCCAGTTGCAAGTTCGATTAGGAAATCAAACAAGCATTTTGCATCAATTATATGATTTGGTATTAACTATAGCTCGAAGTCATGAAGAAATTAAGAAATATCTTGGGAAACTCTTTCCCAGGAGGAGGAAAGAGACATCGCAAGAAGGAAAAGAAAACATGAGAGAAGTTGAAGATAAAATCATATAAAGGACTGACAATGAGGAGAAAAAGAAAACAACTTGAAAGAATTAGAGAAATTTCAACTATTAAAGAAGAAAAAGATCAAATCGTGGCTAATAGAGAAGAAATAAATAAATATCCTTTGGATAATCATGAAGAAATAGGACAAATAATTCCATGACGAAGGGTTAGAAATAGTTCTTTCAATATTTATGGTGAGCAAAATCAATTGTGAACCCTCCCAAAAGGATTATTGCCAACATTCCTAGGATATGTATCGGTTGATCCAAAGAAATCATATGGAAACATTTGTGATCCTGTGTGAGATTCATTTGGTTGAACATGATTATGTAATGGTTCAATTATTTCTTCAAACACTAAAAAATCAAGCTCATGAATGGTATTTATCCCTTCTAATAAATTCAATTTCTAATTTTCATGATTTAGAAGGAATGCTTTTAACCATGTGCGCTCCTACAAAAGAATATCATACTCTACTCACAAAATTCACCCAAATCTGTTTGAAAAAGGGTGAAAGGATTTGAGATTTCAATTTTTTATTTAATAAATCTTAATAAGATACAAGAAAACCAGAAACCAAATGTTGCAGTCATACTGGGATTCTACAAAAAAATCAATTCTTTCAAATGTCAAGTTTTCCATCAAAGATTCACAAATTGAGGATTTAAATGGAGAAATGAACAAAGAAACATAAATGGAAGAAATTATGTTGGAGACCAATGTAGATCCATATACCATTTTTGGTAGAGTTCAAAGATAAATTGATACACTCAATATCTTAGATCAAGGAGCATCATCTTCAAGAAGAGTTGAAGATCAAAGAACACGAAACAATAGAGATCGAGTAATTGCGAGAGGGATACTCAAAGGAGTAATTCCTAATGTGAAAAATGATCCAACAATGACGCAAGAGACTAAACAAAGAATGGAAATAACACAGATGAACCAAACCATAAGAAAAATGCAAAATGAATTGACAATATTAAGAAGAAATGGAAATTATTCCCCTAACCCAAGAATTCCTATTCAATAACATAGGAGAAATATTGTTCAAGGAAAAATAATACGAAATGATAGTACAAATGAAGATTTCAGACAAATAGCACCTAGGGTGAAAAATCCAAATGATGTAGTTTTATAATGATATTTTGAAGTTGAAATAACTGAAAATCAAGAGGTTGATTTCATTCAGGAAGAAATTCTTGAATATGTACAAATGGATAAATGTGAGTCATCCATGTATATATTTGATGAGAATGAATAAAATGATATCTCTCAAGATAATGTTGTGAAAACAAGAGCACAAACAAATAAATATAAAAGAAAAGAAAATTTAGAAAAGGGAAAAGAGAAAGAAAATGTAGATAAAGAAAAGGAAAACACAAGACCGAGTGGAGAAGAGGTGAATAAGTAGCAGTCGGTTGTAACCCAATTTAAGGATCCTCCAGAAATGACATATAATGTAATATATGATTTTTTAAAATTAAGGATTACCTTTCCATTCATGGAAGTTGTAAAAATCCCATAGCAGAGGAAAAATATCCTTAAATTTTAGATGAGCTAAGTCATTGAATGGAAGTTGTTGCATCAAGTTCAAAGAAACAACAAAATAATTCAATAGGAAGACTGAAAGGTCAAGTCCCACCTTTCTATATCATGATAGAGAATCATGATGTTGTCCTTCATAATTGCATGATTGATACTAGAGCTACAAAAAATATCATGTCATTATCAGTAATGGAAGCACTTGGGATGGGTTGTACCAAGTACTATGGAACTAGGGAGAGTATTGATGCCATTGATTCAAGAATAGTCTTGGCATACAAAGAAATTAAATATTTTTATGCTTGGATAATTTTTGCCCCACATATCACAACTATATTCACAATTATAGTAGTTGATCTTCCTCTGGCTTGTGGTGTAGTTATTGGTAGAGATTGGTCTGCATTGAATGGAGGGTACATCATGAATTATGGGAGATGCATGATGTTACCTAATAAATATGGAACAATGTTGAGGGTTATTGAGGAGGATCTCCACACAAAGAATTAACCCTGGAGAAAAACCATTAACTTTGCACACCATAGAGAAAAAATCATTAAAATGATAATTAAATGAAAGGTGGCAAAGAATAATTATTTAGTCATGAATTCATTAATTAAATTGTGATAAATGATTAATACTTTGAGAAACTCATGCATTATTCTAATTGGGAAAAGACAAAAAGGAATATTTGGCATGAGTTGGAAAATCTTGCATATTTTTCCATTTTAATTTTAAAAATGGGAACTTAGTTGTGAGAATACAACTCACAATTTAGTTTCCTACTTTTAAGAGAGAAGTAGTTCCTAGTCTTAAGGAGGGAGTTAAGGGTGTCATTAATTGGTTTGGACTCTTCTTCACTTTATTACAAGTGGATTCCTAGTCTCAAGGATGAATTTAAGGGTCTCATTTGGATGTTTCCTCACTTTTGTCCTTATATCCTATTCTTATGGATCTTGTATTTTTGGATTATTGAGATAGGAAAAATTATTTAAGCTCCTCATTTGATAAATTGGGGCAGACATGTAGGAGACCAATTTGGGAATCTTTTGGGAGGCCATTGTGGAGCCCCTTTGGAGACTCTTTGGAGAGTTATTTTAGGAGAGAAACAAGAACCAATGCTTGTGATTTGTATGTAAGCCCCTTTTGGGATAATTATTCTCCTTCATGGGAGACTGCAGCTCTTGTGAAAAGGAGAATCAGCCCCACATTGGGAGAAGCAATGGAAATGATTCATATTCCAAGTGGATCCAAAGATGTAGACATATTGGTGAACTCCATTATAAATGGGGATCTATTTTCATGTGTTGTTCTTTCATCTCATGTTTCCTTATGCATGATTTATTTTTGCAATTATGTTTTATTAAATGCATTAAGTAATGGATTGTGAGACAAAAAACATATGTCACCAAGTTTTATTCCATTTGGATTCAAGTATTCATAAGAACTTTAATTTCACCTTTAATGCAATCAAGTTCAATTAAAATTATCTTAAATATGACCATATAAAGTGGCCTAGAACCAAGTAAAGATTGGTATCAGTGTCACCCCAGACTCATTTCAAGTGGTATCAGAGCAGGATTGACATGGATTGCAGGTGTTGAATGAAATATGGAAAATATACCAAAGTAGGCATGGCTCAACAAGATACAAGAAATCAACCAGAGGATTCAAGCAGAGAATGTCAAGTCGAAGAAGATGTTGTGACATGAAAAAGAAGAGAATCAGGGATTGCAACTTCAATTACAAGCCACAAAAGAGGATTTTAAAAGTTGAAAAGTGATAAAGGCTTAGTAAATCCATCCCTCACACCTAATATAGAATTAGCAACCGAGGTAAAAAATACTTCTTCAATTTCATGTTCTTCTCATTATGATGATGATTTTGGTTCTTTTGAGCATCACACTACATGCATTGGCTTGAATATAATGAAGAGGATGGGGTGTGAAGGAATATGCCTTAGAGCCAATGGCCAAGGCATTGTGAATCCCATCAAATTGATCGACTTACCTAGATATGCATGACTAGGCTATGCTAGAGAGGAAGATAGAGAGTGCTCCAAATTAGCAGAAGCAAGGGATTCCTCAAGTGATGAATCAATGAAGGATGAAAGAACATCATCCCATTCCAATGATATTTATTATGAGTCATATCCAAAGGGAGGTGAGAATTTTGAGGAAAGAGCTAAGGAAATTTCCCCTCACAAGGCCTGCACCAGATTCCACCAAACAAGGTATAAAATGTCTCATTATTCAAGCATTCCTTTTTATTATAATGAAACTATCAATGATAAACAAATTATATGGCATAGAAAACCATGTACGTTTTGTGGTATGAATAACCATGTTGTTTCCAAGTGTTGGAAAATAATGGATTTGTACATGAAGGTAATGGAAACTAGGAAGAATCCATGACATGAAGAACTTTGTCCATGTCAAGAAAAAAATAAGGGCATGACAACATGGATCAATAAGAATTTTTGTGCCCATTGCAACAAGGGTAGACATCAGGAATCCACATGTTGGACACTCCATTCAGAGTTACATCCAAAGAAGGACAAGAAATCCAATGAAGTAACTCACAAAGGAAGCCAACTACAGGAAGAGGATAAGATACCGAAAAATAAACAACCCACAAAGGAGAATATATTCATCTTGATGACTGGAAGGATGAATAAAACTTTGAGTTAGTTGATAAAGGTTTCCTATTTTGAGTAAATGAGCCATGAGGCTAAAAACTAGATCAAAATTAAAATTTCCCAGAATTTGATGAAACCAACACGACATTGAAGAGCACGCTGCAAACGTTCCAACGATGCAAATGGCTCATCAAACTGAGTCACAGATCAAAAGATATCGTGATCTAAAGTTTTCCAAAAATAGACAAATTTGGCACAATTCATACAATGCTAACATCGATATGGAATCATCGGAGACCACCATGTGGTGTTTGTACAACTGACTAGGCACGGTGTGTGTTGGGCATATTCCCATTTTGGATAAAAGCATGACGTGGGAGAAATACAGTTGGAAGGAAAAGCAACACGTGGAAAGAAAGCATGCATGTAGAGGAGGAAAGCATGCAAAGCATGCATGCAAGAAGACCTAACCATGCTAGGGTTAGGGTTTTCGTAAGAGGATGTAATGGTTGGTAATATAAAAACATGTATAAATAGATACCTAGGAAGTCTAGATCGGGGTGGTTGTTGTTATTGTTATTGGTGTTGTTCAAAGACTATTATTGGTTTTGCTTTGGGTTTTTGGTTGTGGTTCAGAATGTCTATAAAATCTGATCTCATATTGTAAGATGTTGAGATGAGGAGAGGAAGTAAGGTATATATTGAGGGTTATATCACATGTCGAGGATCCTAGTGTGATCTAGTCTACCTCATTGTAGATATCGACCCGAATGATGGAGAGTTTTAATGCGCACGACACTATAGTTTTTGAAACACCATAATAAAATAGAAGAGAAACCAAATATTTGTGGGCGTAGCCCAGGAAGTGGTGAATAGAGATAGATCATGTGTTATGTGATTGAATATTGTGTATTTCCTTTACTGTCAATGATTAGATGTTAGACAAATGCATGAATGACTTAGTTAGATATACTATTTTACATGCATGAATACGAATGACAGAATATTCAATATAAGTTGAATGTTAGAGTAAACAAATGAAGATCATAGAGTGTAATCATAGATCCCCACTCATTCCCAAGATGCAATCACCTGAGCATTGCTGGCACCCATAAGAACTATCTTGGGTGAGATTGCGTAGTACATTATGTGCATTGTGTTGCCTTCTGTTTTACCAGGAGGGTCGATAGTTTTAGGGGATTTTGTTGGAAACCATAGTAGACCTGAACCTAGGTCAGCCCAAGAATGGTAGTTAGAGGAAATAAACAACCAAAAAATGGTTTTGTTACCAGCTAAAACTGCATGGGATTGAGTGAGAGGGATCCGCAAAAGTGTAGCGTAGAAAATGACAGTATAGAGGGGGATGTTCATACCATTGAATCCAACGAAAACATATATCGAAATATGGTTGAAGAAAAAAGAGATGGATTTTGTGAAAAAATACAAAAGAAACCCTAAAATAACACTGCACAAATATTTGGAAAAGTACGTATTTAGCGACTTGCATGAAGTATGTTTCTGTGATTTCCTTCATATAGTACTACAGGAGTGGCTATTAAGGTTGAAAGACAATGAACATACAAATCAGATTAGAAAGATAGAGTGAAATCCTATGGATATCACGCAGTTACAACAAGGAGACAACAAATTCACACACGCAGTGGATTTTTGACTAGATAGTATTGTCGCAGGCTTTATCACAAAATTTGTAGTAGATATCGTGAAGTCTTACAACGTAATAGAGCAAGAGTTCCTGAAGGGACCTAGAGGTAGGTATATCATATTGTTGTATACTTCCATCAATATTTTACTATGTAACAAAGGTGTAATGAAAATGTCATCATACAACTAAACCTCCCTGTGTGCATGGGGGAAGGGGGAGAAGAACTGACTAGAGATGGAAGGATGGAGGGAGAAATGGAGAAGGGAAAGAAGGAGGACATGGAACCGATCATGATGGAGGAAGATCATATCAATTAGATAATGGAAACAGCTAGAAATATGCGCAATGGAGCACCCTACCAATATAAGATGAATTATAAAAAGAGAGCCATATCTGAGAGAGAGGGCTTGGAAAGTGATGAAGAAGAGGTAGAGGATCTTCGTGCTATGGAGAAGATTGAGAAAATCCTACATGCAACATATGAAAGGAATACATGTGGTCCAAGGGTAGGAACCAAAGGTAGAACTCCCATCCATGTAAGTGTCAATGTGCAGGAACCCATAAACCCATGTGAAAATAATACACCAATAAGAACACCACCATTTAGACAAGCAAATTTCAGGGTAAGGAAGACAACATGAAGTACATATAGTCAATGAAAAGAAACTGGAGGAGCCAGTTCATGAATTAGTAGTCAAGTATCTACACTGCGTGGAGGTATTATTTCATCATTCAGGATGGAAGGACATGATCCCACCATCAGGTTACCAGAGTTCAAGACAGAGGCATCTTAGGACCTTGAGAAGCACTTGTTCATCTATGAGAATATATAGGAAGAAAAATAGATCATAGATGAGGATACAAAACTTGTGCAGATAGCTATCACTCTAAGAGACCATGCAATAGATTGGTACATGAGCTTGGTTGTAAACAACCCACCAAGAACAACAAGGACAATTTCAGATAACAAGAATTTGTTGATAAATGAATTCAAGAAGCCTATATCATAGGATCAATACATGAATGAGATGATAGAGATCAGACAAAAACTAGGATAATATGTGTGGGAGATTGACTAGAGATTCAAATGATTGAAGGGAAATATGAAGTATGTCATGACAGATATGCAACATAGGCATCTGTTTGTGAATTCACTGCTACCACACTTGAAATACCCTTTGAGACAATAGAAGTTTCATACTTAGGTAGAGGCTCGACAGAAAACCCTACAACTAGAAGAGAACCAATATCAAAAGAAATATCTAACAATGGAGGAGATGAAGGAGGATCTAAAGAACTTAACATTTAATTGAACTAGAATAAGGGTAAGGACAAAAGAGAAGTTGTTTGGTGTACCACATGTGGGATAGAAGAACACCACAAGAATGAATTCCCAAATTTCACGCAGTATATGGAAACAGGACTACCAAACCCTTTTCCATAAAGAGGACTATGGTGTGAGATCTGTAAGACACAGGGGCATGATCCATATCATTTTCCAATAATGAAGAAATATCAGACAGTGCCTTAGAGTTCATACTACAACTTTTTCAAATTAGTGGGCCATGATGACAAATATTGCAGGACAATGGATATGATGAGGGAAAGAACATTATACACCTATAGGGTTCAAGAAGAAATGATGACAACGAAAGATGCACCACAGGTTAACCAAGTACCAACCCCATATAACACTGTGTAACAACAATATAACATTGTGCAGCATCAATATAACACTATGTAGTCACAGTACAATACTGTGCAACCACGGTATAATCCCATGCAGTATAATCAAGTACCTCAGTACAACGCACCGTGAGAAGATCAAGCTGGATACAAAGGTGGAGGATGGGGTAGAGGAGGCTTTGGAAGAAGGATAGAACCAGTGGTATGTATTAACTATCAACAACTAGGATACTATGCACGAGAATGTCCACTTCCACCTGTGACATGTATGTATTGTCATGCATCAAATCATGACACAAAATATTTTCCGACACTGTTGGGGAAGATCTAGGAGAAGAGGAATCAAAACAATCATAATGTACAATGGATATCTATATAGGCTAGATAGGATGGAAGAAATATAAATATCGTCATGCACAGAGGAGCTAAAATAGGACCTGACGTAGTAATACAAGATCCAACACAACACCAATGGGTGAAGAAGAATGTTGAGCCACTGAAGCAGTTTGATGTGAAAAACAAAAAGGAGACATTCAAGAAATCCAAGGAATAATTCTTGAAGATATATATTGCATATACATCAATTGTGCAACATACTCAGAACGTACCAACGTATGAGATTCCTTCATTGCTGGATCACACTAATGAAGCACAACCTCTAGGAAAAGTAAGTACCATTAAGGCATTTCTACAATCCTGTGTTAAAATATTAAATGATCCATAATTTTTTAAAGTATTACAAAATACGTTAGAAATATGTAACACAGATGTAGAGGGAAAGATAGAGTAGAAAATAGTTAATCACTTGCATACAAGAAGGTGGACAAGCAGAGAATTCAGATTGAATTCCAACATTGGAGATTTTAACATGGCAGATATTATACTGGGCTCGGGCTCTAAAGTGAATGTGTTACCCAAGAAGACATGGAAACGTATGGGGGAGCCCACACTAGGCTACTCACCTATACTGTTGAAACTAGAAAATTAACACAGAGTTCTACCAATTGGAAGGCTAAAGGGTGTGATGGTAGATCTGGATGGAGTGTGCACTAAAGCCAATTTTGAAGTGATAGAAATAGTGGATGTCACAAAACCTTATCCAACATTTCTTAGATTGGATTGGGATTTTGACAAACAAGACATAATCAATTTGAAGACAAGGAAGATGACATTTGAGCTAGGAGAATACAGATTCATTATGCCACTAGACCCATCAGAAGGAGAAAGGTTTGTAGAACCCACTTGCTTACACCTGGAGGAAATCAACCAGTTATACAAAACTACCGCATGTGAAGAAGATTATGTGACTCAAACTGCAGATGGGATACTCAATTGGATAAGTATCACATCATGTGCTTTAGACTCAGATACAGGCTTGGAGAATTGGCAGCATAGATTACATGAAGTATCCATAATAAGGTGCCCAAGAATAGACCGCACAATAAGATGGGTGGGTACAAAAATCATAGAATCTCCCAGCTTCTATGGAATTAACGATTTAGAAGAATTCATAACAAGATACGAAGATGAGGTGTTGGAAAATCAGAGGCTATTATCCCTGGACATAAAACTCAAGGAAACACCTGCAAGATGGTGGGGTGCACATAAAGAAATAGTTAAGGACTGGTATGAATGAAAATGACTATTGCACATTAGATTCGATGAAGAGGAGAAGAGAAGAGTGATGCAGAGATATGATGGACATGGGTCACCACTAGAACATTTGGAGAAGTGAAAAACACTATGGACGATGACACCACCAGAAGAATGGCCTAATCACTTTATTCATACACTAGAAGGAATTCCAGAAAACTAGTATGTAGACTAGGAAATGTACAGAGGCACTATATAATGGACAACATTGCAGAAGAATTTTTTGGTAACTTTCTCATTTGAAAATGAGAACCCCAACATGTATTTAGCTCTCAAGAATATCAGAGGGGAAATATTCATTCAGGAACCATAGGTGGAACTCATAACATAATACCAACAACAAAATAGAAAAATAGTGAAAGAACTACTATCATGCTATCATGTGCAGGAAGAAGCTCCAGATGAAGATGACTTACGCAATATCCAAATTAAAAAAATTGAAGGGGAAAGAGAGGTGTAAGGCCTATCTATGGAATTAGAAGTATTTTTTGCACTAATCAAGGTGAAGAAAGTAAATATTAGGACAAATGATAATCCCAAAATGGCCAGTATTGGAAACTACTAGGATGAACATACAATAGAAACAATAATAGAGTTACTACGTGAATATAGTGACCTGCTCCAGACAACTTTTATAGAGATGAAAGGAATAACAGGAGAGCTAGGAGAGGTGAAGACACCTCTCAAACTTGAGGCTAGATCTGTCAGACAGAGACTGTATAGACTAAATCCAATAGATAAACAAAAGGTGAAAGAATAAATTGACAAAATATTAGAAGTTGGTATCATAGAAATGATGGAGGAGTCTGAATGGATAATCCCTAGGGTATTCCAGGAAAAGAAACAAGGAGGTAAAAGGATCTATTTAGAGCTCAAGAAATTGAATGATGCTTTCCTACATGACCCTTTTCCCATCCCTTTCATAGATGAGGTATTAGAAAATGTGGGAGGGGATGAAGCATACTCATTTACGGATGGATTCTCAAGTTACCATCAGATCAAGATAGCTCCCGAAGACAGGTACAAGACCACTTTTACCACAAAATGAGGATCCTACCCATACACAACCATTCCTTTTGGGTTGAAGAATGCACCGGCTATAATCTCAAGGGTAGTCATAGCTTCTTTCAAAGAATTCATCCATCAGTTTTTAGAAGTATACCTGGATGATTGGACAGTATACAGTCTGTTGAAGGACCATGTAGAGGTGTTAAGGATAATGTTGGAAATATGCATATAGTGTCAGATATCATTAAATATCAAGAAGTGCATCTTTGGGACACCTTTCAAAATACTATTGGGACACATAGTGTGCAAACAAGGCTTGCTAGTAGATCCTTCCTATTAGGGACCTAACCCCTTACGTAGGTAGAACAATGTATTCTAATGTAATAAAGGTAAATATTAATAAGGCCTTGCAATAAGGTATTATAAATCGAATGTAAGAAGATCTAATAGAAGCTTATGCTTCTAGAAGGATATTCCTCTAGATGGTTCTCTTGATAGACATATTTAGTATAAATAGGAGTCGAGGGTATGTGAACCCTAGCTTGGATATTATTGTAATAGAGCTCTTCTTGACTGGAGGTTTCCCCCTCGAAGAGGCTCGTGAAAATTTCTATCGGTAATCGAAGTGCTCTTTTTGGTTTTATTTTGTTATCATTTCAGTATTACTGTGGTGTTATTCTAGTTATATTGTTGTTCATCTTCCATTTCTAGAATTTTATTTCTGTTCTGCATACTTTTTATATCTGGAATATTACAAGTGGTATCAGAGCACTTTCCTTGGAAGAAAACAGTGGGTTAATTTTTTTTTCAGGGTAGAGATGTATTCCACCATCTTTAAGCCACATAGATCTATTGTTACATGCATAAAACTGCGGTTGAGGGATTCATACAAGAAGGAAATACAAGTGGTTCTTAAGAGGACATATGTTGGCCACCCTTGTAACCATTATTGGTACCCCTTCGAGTGGTAGCGCATCAGAAAACACCTATGTATGGATCGACCTAGATTTCCTGAAGCCCTCTATAGATAAACCAATCAACCACCTGACTGCTATAGTGCCACCAAGAACAACACCCAGGAAGATACTCTCTAGTACCTGGGTAGTCGGGTAGTACGACTAAGGGAACGGTCTAACCTCCTTAGTTAGTGCCCTAAGATATTGGGTCGAGTAATACTGTTGGACCCAAAATGTATATTAGAGAGCTATAACATAGGGAAAACATTTGTTTTTAGAACCCTTGAATACCTAACCCTTGGGGACGAAAACAAAAATATTAAAACAAACAAGATCTATTGGCATGCAACTGTGTTCGAGTTGCCAAATCATTACACATTTCTTCCTGGTTAAGAATTTGGGCATTTCATCACTGTAGTATTCTTCAGACCAGAGTATTCTTCATACCAATTCCATTGGATTTATCTCTTCCCCCTTATCACATTCATACATATCATTTTTCAGCAAAATTTTTGACCCCACCCACCCCGTTTCGGTTCCCTCGTCATCATGGCCCATACCCATAGCCAAGACTTGGAAGCTCGCTTCAATACCTTGAAATATAATTTCATAGAGACCCAACAAGAAGTGAAACAACTCAGTTCCAATGTTGTCTCCATCAATACAACCATGCAGTCCTCCATTACCACCTCAATCGAGGAACTCAAACAAGACATTACTACCCAGCTTGAATCTATCGTTTCGATGATCTGCACCAAGCTGCATATCCCTGCAAATAACCCTTTATCTGACCCACCCCCACATACCGAAGCTTAAACTTCCTCTCATTCACATAATTTTCATCCCCATCACTTTCAGCATGACCTACACCTTCCACAGGTGGATGTCACCAAATTTGATGGCTTGGATCCCACTGGTTGGGTAACCCAAATGGAATGTTATTTCTCTTTATACAAAATTACAGATGACTTGGCCAAACTTCGGTATGGTGTTCTCCATATAGATCAAGAACATTGGCAATGGTGGCAATGGAGAAAAACTTATTGTCAAGGGTATATTGCTTGGACACACTTTGTGACAGATATTTATGAACTCTTTGACACTGACACCAACCATTTAGAACGTTTGACAAGTTGAAACAATTAGGAACAATGGAAGACTTTATAGCTTCTTTTGAGCACCTGGATTTTCGGACAGAGGGCATGTCTAATGCCTTTTTTCGAGAATGTTTTATCAGTGGCCTCAAGGATGAGATTTGTGCCCATGTCCTCATGGCTCGGCCTCAGAGTTGGGTGGAGGCTACTAAAAGAGCTAAGGAATCACAACAGGTTGTATCTTCTCAAAACCAGAAACCCCCCTTTATTCCCCACACTAAACCAGTAAATCCCACCACTCCCTCTGCTCCACTAAAGATCCAAAAATTGACCAGAGATGAAATGGATGAATGCCAACTCAAAGGACTTTGTTATAATTGTGATGACATATATTTTTCGGGCCACAAGTGTAAGGAAAAAAATATTTTTATGGCCATCTCGGACGATGTTTCAGAAGAGGATGTTGAAGCTCCCTTATGTCTAAGTCACCTGAAACCATGGACATAACCCCTCCCTCAGACCCTTTTGAAGTAGAACTGGTCATTTCCCTAAATGCTCTCACTGGTTTCTCTACTCCCCAAACCATCAAGATAATTGGTTACATCAGGCATAGGAAGTTCATCATTCTGGTTGATAGTTGCAGCACCCATAATTTTTTTCATCGCTGCATTTCCCAAGAAACTCATTGTTATATCCATGCAGTCAATAATTTCCAAATCATGATTTCCAATGGCATCTCCATGAAATTTGGAGGGTGTTGTGAAAATGTGTGTCTCCAAATTGGTGACCACCACTTGAAACATCATATGTTTGCTATCGACATGGGTGGTTGTGACATTGTGTTGGGTGCAGATTGGCTAAGGACTTTGGATCCCATTCTCATGGATTTCAAGGAATTAACCATGAAATTCGACCAGGAGGGCCAAAAATATAAGTTCTAAGGCATCATCATCGGTTCACTGAAGATCATTAGTTCCCATCGCATGGAAAATATGCTTAGAAAAGGTCATTTTGGCATTATTTCCCAAATCCATGCCATACAGGAAACTGAGACACCCTTTATGCTGCAAGACCTCCAATCCATCCTCTCTAAACATCAAGTGGTCTTTTCCACTCCCCAGGGACTCCCTCCTTCTTGTGGTGTTCATGATCATTCCATTCCCCTTATACCAGGAAGCCTCCCTCCCAATATTTGTCCCTATCGTCACCCTTTTTCCCAAAAAAATGAAATTGAGAAAATGGTTCAAGAACTGCTCAATGCAAGTGTTATCCGCCCTAGTACGATCCCCTACTCTTCTCCTGTGGTGATGGTCCTGAAGAAAGAAGTTTTTTGGCGCATGTGTCCTAACTTCCGCACCCTCAAAAAAATCACCATTAAAGACAAATTTCCCATTCTTGTCATTGATGACCTCTTGGATGAATTGAGTGGTGTCCAATTCTTTACTAAAATTGATCTTCGTTCTAGCTACCACCAGATCTGTATGAAAGAGGCAGACATTCCTAAGACTACCTTTCGAACTCATGAGGGCCACTATGAGATTTTGGTCATGCCCTTTGGCTTGTGTGATGCCCTCTCCACCTTCCAAAGCCTCATGAATTATGTATTTCACCCCTTTCTCCATCATTTTGTCTTAGTTTTCTTTGATAATATCCTCATCTATAGAAAAACTTGGACAGACCAACTTGCTCATGTGGACCAAGTTCTCCATCTACTCTCTCAGCACCACCTTTTCCTGAAACAATCTAAATGTGCTTTTGGCGCCTCAAAAGTTGAATACTTGGGCCATCTTGTTGGAAAAAACAACGTCAAGGTGGATCCTAAAAAGATTGAAGCTATGCAAGATTGGTCTCACCCAAATACTCTGAAAATATTGCGAGGATTTATGGGCCTAACAGGTTATTATCGCAAGTTTTTTAATAATTATGGAAAGATTGTGGCACCACTCATGACATTCCTTAAAAGAAATTCTTTCACTTGGACCCCAACAGCTGCTCAGGATTTTCAAACCTTGAAGATGGCCATGTGCACCACTCCAGTCTTGGCCCTTCCTGATTTCACAAAGAACTTTGTCCTGGAATGTGATGCTTTAGGGAAAGGTATTGGTGTTGTCCTTATGCAAGAGGGTAGGCCTTTGGCCTTTACCAGCAAACAACTATCTAAACAAAATTTGGGAAAATCAATATATGAAAATGAAATGTTGGCTATTCTGCATGTTGTTTATTTGTGGCACCCTTATCTATAGGGGAAACGCTTCCAAATTAAGACAAACCATCAAAGCCTCAAGTATTTTCTGGAACAACACATTTCCTTCCCAGAGAAGCAAAAATGGGTGACTAAGCTATTTGGATATGATTATGAGATCATTTACAAGAAAGGCAAAGAAAATGTGGTGGCCGATGCACTTTCCCAAAAATATGAATATGAAGGATTCCTTTTCTCTTTCTCTTTCATTGTACCAGATTGGCTCCAAGTCGTTTGCCACGAATGGCTACATGATCCCAAAAGTTCACATCTGATATAACAATTGCAGTCCAATTCTCTAGTTTCCCCAGGGTACTCATGGCTCCATGATAAGCTTCAATACAAAGTCTGTTTGTATTTAAGTAAGAAGTCAAAACTTAATCCACGGTTCTTTCTGAGCTTCATGCTACACCCACAGCTGGGCACTTTGGGCTTACCAAAACCTATGATAGGGTCAAACGTTCTTTTTTCTGGGATGGTGTGAAAAAATACGTTTGTAATTTTGTGGTCGAATGTGATGTGTGTCAACGCAACAAGGGAGAAACAGTCAAATCTCCAAGCACACTGCAATTGCTTTCGATTCCACCTGCTCTTTGGAGGGATATCTCTATGGATTTTATTACAGGCTTACCTAAATCGGGTAATAAATCATTCATCGTGGTGGTAGTTGATCTCCTTTCCAAGTATGCTCATTTATGTGCTCTTCAACACCCATTTACAGCATCCACAATGGCTCAACTTTTCATGGATCAAGTCTTCAAGCTTCATGGCATGCCACATTCTATTGTTTCTAATCGCGACCCAACTTTCACCAGCAATTTTTGGCAAGAACTATTCAAGCTACAAGGCACCCAATTGCATCTCAGCACCACTTATCATCCCTAGATGGATGGTCAAACTGAAGTTGTCAACAAGTGTTTGGAAACATATCTGAGGTATTTTGCATCTGAAAATAAAAATTAGTGGGCTCAATGGTGACCCCTAGCTGAATGGTGGTACAACACTTCATACTCCTTTTGAAGCGGTCTATGGACAAAATCCACCTTCATTCCTCTCATATTTACCAGGTGTCTCGAAGGTCCACACGGTTGACCAAACACTTACAGTTCAAGAGGTTATTCTCCGTACCCTCAAGAGAATTTGGTCATGGCTTAGAATCACATGAAGCAACAAGAATATCAAGGTCACTCAGAACATCAATTTGTAGAAGGGGATTAGGTGTTTCTTCGACTACAACCTTACAAGAAAAATTCCCTCAAGGCCAACCATTGTTAGAAGCTGGTGCCCAAATTTTATGGTCCTTATATAGTTCTCAAGCATGTGGGACATGTGGCCTATCAGTTAGTTTTCCCATTCATTCTAAGCTACATCCTATTTTTCATGTTTCACGCTTGAATAAGGTGATTAGAACTAAGTTCCAAACTCAAACCAACCTTCTTGAGTTGGATGAAGAAGGCTCCATTTGGCTACAACCACAAGCAGTTTTGGACCAGCGTGAGCGTCGCCTGCATCAACAAACCATCAAGGAAGTGTTAGTCCAGTGGAAAGCTACAACTCCAACAAATGCCACTTGGGAACCAGCTACCATTCTGCAGCAATTTCCACATCTCAAGCCTTGAGGACAATGTTTTTTTTAAGGGGGCGGACATGTTAGGGACCTAACCCCTTACGTAGCTATAACAATGTATTCCAATGTAATAAAGGTTAATATTAATAAGGCCTTGCAATAAGGTAGAATAAATCGAATGTAAGAAGACCTAATAGAATATTCCTCTTCTAGAAGGATCTTCCTCTAGATGGTTCTCTTGATAGATATATTTAGTATAAATAGAATTCTAGGGTATGTCAACCCTAGCTTGGATATTATTGTAATAGAGCTCTACTCGACTGGAGGTTTCCCCCTCAAAAAGGTCCATGAACATTTCTCTCAGTAATCAAAGTGCTCTTTCTTGTGTTATTCTATTATCATTTCAGTATTATTGTGGTGTTATTCTGGTTATATTGTTGTTCATCTACCATTTCTAGCATTTTATTTCTGTTCTACATACTTTTTATATTTGGAATATTACACTTCCAATATTGCAGTGATTGTTAATTTACCACCACTGAAATCAGTACGCCAGTTCATACAAATATTGGGCCACACAGGCTACTACAGGAAATTCATAAAAGGATATGCATAGATCATTGCATCAATGGAGAAAATACTGAAGAAAGATACTAAATTCCAGTGGAATGAGGATTATAAAAAAGGGTTGCACACCTTGAAAGATAATATGGTAACAAAACCTATTTTGGTATTTCCAGATTGGGAAAAGACCTTTCATCTGCATGTAGATGCATCGACCATAATACTTGGAGATATTCTGGTGTAGCCATGAGAAGGAGAGTTAGACCATCCTATATCATTTGGAACAAGAAAACTACCAAAGTCAGAGGAGAACTATAATACTACAGAAAGAGAAGGCCTAGAAATGGTATTTTCACTGTAGAAGTTCAGACACTATCTACTTGGGAAACTCTTTAAAATGTTCACATATCATTCTTCCCTCAAATACCTAGTCAACAAGCCAGTGTTGGGGGGGAGAATATGTATATGATTATTGTTGTTTCAAGAATTTGACTTTGAAGTGATATTCAAACCAGGGAAGTTGAATGCTAGACCTGATCACCTATCGAGGATTACCAATGGAGAGGAACCTAAAAATTTAAAGGAAAACTACCTTGATGCACAGTTATTTTCATTCCATGTAGCTGATGAATACTTTGCTAAAATCATTGAATACTTGAGTATAGGGACCACACCACAAGAATTCAACATTGTGCAGAAGAAAAATCTGGTAGTCAGAGCTGTAGACTATCAATTGATTGCAGAACATATATACAATATGGGCACAAACAACATTATGAGAATATGTGTCCTAGAACATGAGAGGCCTAGGATTTTAACAGACGATCACGAGGGAATAGCTGGAGGACATTATGCAGGAAAAGATATCATACAGAAGATGTTTCATGCAGGAATATGGTGGACGACCATTCATCGAGATGCAAAAGACTACTGTCAGAGGTTTGATGTATGTCAGAGGGTTGGAAACCCTAATAGATGGGATGAGATGACCTTAATACCACAAGTAACCTTGCAAGTATTTGACAAATGGGAAATAGACTTTTTGGGACCAATTAGTGCATAAGAAAAGAGGTTAGGAGAAAGATATATCATTACTGCAATAAAGTACTTAACGAGATGGGAAGAAGCAACACCAGTAAAATATTGCAGTGTAAAGACAACCACACACTTCCTTTTTGAGAAAGTGATCACTATATTTGGATTCCCAAGGATTTTGATGAGTGACCAAGGCACTCACTTCATCAATAGCACTATCAATTCTATGACTAAGGAGTTTGAATTCTGCCATCAAAAGAGTACACCATATCACCCTCAAGAAAATGGAACAGTGGAATCTTTTAATAAGATCATAGAGAATTCTTTGACAAAGATCTGCAATGTCAACACGGATGATTTGGATTTGATTATACCAACAGTATTATGGGAATACATGACTACATGAAAAAAGTTGACATGAAAGACATCATTCAGGTTGGTGTATGGACAAGAAGCAGTGGTGCCATTAGAATTCTTGGTACCTAGCCTGTGTGTCGCAGCAATCACCAACATGACATAACAAGGCACAATAAAAGAAAGGCTAAGTCAATTGATGGATATGGAAGAAGTTAGGATCCTATCAGGATTCCACCAAGAAGTACAGAAAGCAAGAGATAAATCTTGGCATGACAAACATATCAAGAGGAAGAGTTTCAAGGAGGGAGACCTAGTCTTGGTGTACGACAGTAAATTTATTCAGCATCTAGGGAAATTCAGAATCCATTGGTTGGGACCATATGAAGTGAAGACTGTCACAGATGGGGGATATGTATAGTTGAAAGATTTGGGAGGCATAGAACTGAGAGGAGTGATCAATGGGATTCGGCTGAAACTGTATAGGGACAGTCAACCTCCTAGTACTTAGAAATCTATAATGCATTAAGAAGATATGTACATAGTGTATTATAGTAGAATTTAAGAGAGACAAAATGAGAAAAATAAATAAAAAGAAGAAAAAGAATAAAATCCATAAAATACAAATAGATCGGTGCACATGAAATGTTTTGATAGAATAGAACTACTAGAATATAACAATGTGCTGTAAGAAAATCAGGGATGGAAAACACTACGCATAGGAGAGAAGTTAATGGGTAGAAAGGAGAAGCACA
>SNQJ01S0026004.1:73510-96375 GCA_010110895.2 Picea sitchensis
AAAAATAGAGTCACATTGGAAATGATTCGAGTTGAAATCCTGTTCTTTTAAAAATCACAATGGCACAAAAAATCGTAACAATTAACCTCATCGAAATCGTTACCAATCATAGAGTATGCATTATAATGAAATCAAATCGAAATATGATTGCGTTCAAAATTGAATATGAGAAACAACTCTTGTCGAGAATAGATGCAAACGACTTCAATTGACAACAGAGCATCCGTTTTAACTCAATCAAACAAATCAAATCCACACTAAAATCAATCAAATCAATGAAAATCTAAGAAAAGCTAAACTGGGAAAACGAACTTCCATTTAGTCAAAGCAAAGCTATGTATAGAATGCATACAATGTAACAGAGCCAATCAATGTTGTAAACAGAACTGCTTAAAACCAAATTCGAATCGTTACATAAACAAGTGATATCAAAATATACCTATATGATGATGAGGATGCTCAGTTATGCCAATTTAGAATTCACGACAGCCGTGGATGATTCCACATTTTTAAAAAAGATGGAGCCTGTCATATTTTGTTTCTTATCAGTGGCTTGTAGCTTGGCCTTTTGACTGCTAAGCAGTGCAACCTGGTCCTCCAAAGATTGAATTCTTGACTGGAGAATCAGAACATCCAGATAATATCGCTCTAACCACGAACTGCATTGATCACAGGGTGGCACCGTAGGTTTATACAGAGTAGGAGAGGGTTTGGATAAATGACCGGGGGCTTCACAAGGCAACTTAATGCCTGGGTAGTTAGGGTCGTCCTATAGGTAGGGGGGTAGATTTGACACAAAGTCATACGAGGGTTCGGCACACAGATATTTCGAATAGGGGTACTCGCTATCCAAGAAACGCTCCACTTCCGAATCAGAGTCCTCACTCAACACGATAGGGTTAAGCTCGATAGGGGGTTTTGGCTTATTTCTTGCCATTCATGAAATCAAACGTGCGTTCTTTTTCCCTTTTGCGTTTGCAGTGAGATTTTCCTTGGGCTTTTTGCCCATAGGATTAACAGTGTCAACACCCTTAGTCACAATGTGGGGTAGGTCTGTAGGAAGGTCATCCGAGGGTTTAGGTAGAAGGATATGGTAGGGTACTGGAGGTACAACCTTGACCTCGCTCACCACTGGTTTGTCGACCTATGTAAGGTTCGAATCCCCGAAACCATTGCGAGCCACGAAATTGCTCCAACAATCCCCGTGCAGACTCAAATGACAGACAACAATAAGCTTAACCAGCCCAAAATGAAAAAGGCTACTATCAACCTGATTTCTTTTGTACTTCTTTGACATTTTAAACAGGCTTCTATGCAAATAATAGGGCATATTGAGTTGATAACCCATAAAAACCATAAGCAAATGAAGGTGGTGTAAGAACACAAACCCGTACCGACCCTCACAGGTGATAAACTGTTTGATTATCATCAATAAATCATGCCAACGTTGTTTAAGCATGGTCACAGGCATATCTTTATCACAGGAGGTGATTTTATGCGACTAGAAGAGCAGTGTCCATGGGACCTCCTCTACTTTGCAATTCTTGGACCATCGTTGTCCAGTGGTAGGAAAACCTGTAGCGAGGCTGATAAACTGTTCATCAACTTCCAATTGAATATCGCCGACCTTGGCTCGACAGCCATCAAAGGTCAAAGAAAATTGTCGAGCTACGCAGAGGTTAAAACCCTCGAATCTTTGTATAAATGGAAGCCACCCATTTTCCTCAAGGTCACCGTGGGCACTGTCAAACATCAACAGAGTTTGGCTCCCATTGGGTTCATCTCGGACGACTGGTGCCATGAATCGAGCACATGGTAAGGGTTTGGTTCGAATTCACCAATGCATAGGAGCAGAGTTATTCAGTCTAACAGCAATGAACAATCAAAAGGGGGAAAGAATTAATGTGTGCATGCGAGGGTGGTGGAGTTATTCACCGCCATGCAAAATAGTTATGGTAAAGTACAACCGGCAAATTCCACATCTGTTCAATCAATCATAGCATAGCTCAAAAACCATATCGTTTGGACAACCAAAGAATCAAATGGTTAGTGTTATGCCAACACGCCAAAACAACTGTAGTTTTTAAACCATGAATATTCAACGTGTAACCAACACCAAGTGTTAATCATGCGCCATTGTATAAATCAAAAGTTTTAAACCATTGTGCCAATCGATACTCATAAAATTGACAAACCAAGAGTCATAAAAGATAAACAATAAGGATCACATTATATATAAAAACAAAAATAAATCATGACCCCTATGCAATTCAATGGTTAGGCAAGTCACAAAAAAAATATAAATCTATATGCTCAATGCCTCACAAGTTTAATAAAATCAAGTTATGCAATCAATATAAGAATGTCCAAATAGGCATAGTTCGAAAATCCTTTCAGCCACATAACAATAAACCAAAGGTAAGTGCCATAGAAAATATCGATAAAAAGATGACGAAAATTCAGAAAGTGATCGAAATGTGACCTCGAAAGGAGAAGTTTTCATGCTTATAGTCGTGAAAACTTAATGGAGACAAATTTGCAAGCGTCGCAAGAAATGAAAATATCGTCTATTCAAAAAATGTGATGACAATTTGAAGTTCGGGAGACATAGGTGTAGGTAGCTTATAGGACAATAGAAAAAATTGAATTGGCTGCCAACAACACTATAAGTTGTGGTATCATCCCCATAAGTGACAAAGAAGGTGCGAGCAGAAAGCAGTGTGGTGGGCATACAACAAACACAGGCAGGACTAGATTATGTAATGTCAAAGATCCCCAAAGGTGTAATTCCAGATGACGAGATGGTAGGAGGGGTCAATGGCCTCAAATAATCTGACCATGATGTGTCTGGTGCAATAAATTTCCTGGATTTGGAAGCACAGAGCTATCTAGAGAGCAGAGGAGAAGGCCCATCAGGTGCACCACTATTGGAGCCTACATAGTGGATCTTGGGACTATACAACACTGACATAATGAACCTACTAGACATACCACACTTTGGGCACGGTAAACACATAAATGAATGTGTAAAGAAACTATTATCAAGGGTGAAAAGAGGTATCTTATGGATGGATAGGCCAATGCCTATCAATGTCGATCTCATTGTAGCAATTACAGGGTTACCCAAAGATGGGGAGAATCCATAACAATACCTAGAAGAAAATACTAAGGAAAAATCCATCTTAGATGAGATCAGATAAAATTATGGCACTTAGAGGGGTAACAGGGGTATCATGATCAATGACATCAATGATCCTACAAAATGATTTTCAAAATGACTAATGCATTACAAATTAATGTGCAAGTGCAGAAAGGAAGAAGTACTTGCATGAGTAGTAGTAGTTGTGATGCAATGCGCAAAGGGGAGCTTGATGATCTGGGCCCCTTACCTACTAAACTCATTCCTTGAAGACTACAAGGACGCACAATACTATATCTCTAAGTTCCACTATTCATGGTTACTCATCCTCATTTCACTTACAGAATGGTAGGAACCTACATACAGTCTGTTCCTGCTAATGACAAGAAAATGTGGTGCAACGCACTTCACATCCCTTCGTATTATAATTGATCCCAAGAAGAAAAAAATTAACATCGACCTATTCATGATATACCCGATAGAGATCCAAAATATATTCACTGACACCTTGAGTATTCCCATAGAAACTGTCTAGGAGTTTGGATAGATAACGAACTTCCATGCATCGCACCATAGTATGTGGCTACAAGCAAATAGGGATCCAACCAAGGAGTGTTTGTCGTTGAAGTATTGTGTAACAATGAAGGACATCCAAATGGAGGTACAGGAATGGCCCAAGGAGTGGAGAAAGCCAACAATCCCAAGGATGGTGCTAGGAGCACAAATCGGGATGTGGGATAGAACAGACATTGTGCAGTAGACAAGAAAAAATGGCGTAAGAAAAAATAAAAATATGACATAGGGCCAAGAAGGGGGCAGCAATCCCATACATAAGAAAAATATAACGAAGAAGAAATACCAATGTGGTTCTACACATGTACCACCACACACAGAGCCATCAACAAGAGGAACAAAAAAAAAAGTTCAGATGGAGACACAAGAAATGTCGATGGAAGAAGGAGAAGGGCAGGACACAGGCATGGATACACATATTCCAGAAGCATCTGAACCATCAGAGGCCCAAAGGAAGAGAACAAGGGAGAAATAAGGGGGCTCTACAAAGAAGTTCAAGGCCCATAAGAAACCCATGGAGACATCTTTGACGATATATGATGTGGATTTGATAGCCACGGCAATGGAAGATTGCATGTCAGAGGTGTGGGAAATCGTTGAAAATCATAGAGCTTCAATATTTGAGCAAATACAAGAGGTGAAAAATGCATTGGAGAATTTCAAGGTCAGGATAGAAAAGAAACAACAGAAGACAACAATTCCAACTAAAGAAGGGGTGCCGGTGGGAGAGACAGTGCAGATCATAGCACAGGGGAGCGTAAACTTATGGATTACTCCCGAAATGTTGTTTATAGATGAGGAGACAATGCAGATGCCCTTGAAGGAAATTGAGATCTTTGACTTGGCATTGCCCAAGATTCCAACCAAATCACTGTACAAATTACAAGTGATTGTCACTCAGGAGATTCAGTCTAGAGCAAGGTCCGATGTAGAAAACTTACAATTGGTGCAGGAAGACAACACCTCACTGAAGAAGGAACTTAGCCAGGAAGGTTAGGAGAAAAATATGGCATAGCGGAAGGTGGATGAAATGGAAAACCATATCCACATAGTATTCCAATCCATATTGGATAGCGAAGGAGTACAAAAAGTGTCAGCGCAAGAGAAAATGTAGAAGATAATGCAGACACTGCAACACTACAAGGACCATATCCAAGAACTAGAGGATCACACAATTCCCACAAATCCTCCAGAAATCAGAGCATAAAGAGAGAAGTATGTGACAACTTCTACAGAAAATATCACACAGAACATACAAAGGATGTCAAAAATGTTGGAGAAGAGCGCCCATCTATGGACACAACTTCTATAGGATGAAATCCTATAAGAGGTGTAGGGGAAGGAGGACAAACTGAATGCAGCCATCATAGACATCAAACAATGATAGAGAACAATGTCACTACCAAAAAAGATCAAGAATGCAGTGGAGATGAAGAATTTACATGCAGAGGAAAAGCAAGTACAATCACAGAATATGGCGCAACAAGCTCAATTGGAGCCCCAGTAGGAAAAGGTAGAGAAGTTGGTCATCGAGATCGATGCAAAAAAATTGAATGTAGAGCGCAAAGGCGTGGAAGGAGGAGAGTTTCTACAAAACCTAGTCACCCCGTAGCTCGTGGAAGATATGGCCAAAAGGAGTAGTTGGGCTCAGATGAAGTGCCAGAGAATCATTGAGATGTATGACAGGTTGACAAAAGCAGTGATAGATGCTAGATTTAGGCAGTGACTCAGGATGAGTCACGATGTCATTGTTAGGATTTTATTGGGCGCAGGCCCATTTTGGAGAAAAGAACGACGTGGGAGAAATACAGGTGGCAGGAAAAGCAGCACGTGGAAAGAAAATGTGCATGCAAAGGAGGAAATCATGTGAGGTGTGCATGCAATAAGACCTAACCATGCTAGGGTTAGGGTTTTGGTAAGAGGATGTAATGGCTGGTAAGACAAAAACATGTATAAATAGGTACCTAGGAGGTATAGGTTGGGGTGGTTGTTGTTATTTTTATTGGTGTTGTTCAAAGACTATTATTGGTTTTGGTTTTGGTTTTTGGTTGTGGTTCAGAATGTTTGTAAAATCAGATCTCATATTGTAAGTTGTTGAGTTAAGGAAAGGAATTAAGGTAGATATTGATGGTTATATCACAGGCCAAGGAGCCTTGTGTGATCTAGTATGCCTCATTGTATATCTCGACCCGATTGACGGAGAGTTGTAATGGATGTGGCAATGTAGTTTTTGAAACACCATAATAAAAGAGAAGAGAAACCAAATATTTGTGGAAGTAGCCCAAGAGGGGGTGAACCACAATAGATCATGTGTTATGTGACTGAATATTGTGTATTTCCTTTACTGTAAATGATTAGATATTAGAAAAATGCATGAATGACTTAGTTAGATCTGTTATTTTACATGCATGAATAAGAATGACAAAATATTCAATATAAGATAAATGTTAGAGTAAACAAATGAAGATAAAAGAGTGTAATCCCACATCCACACCCATTCCCAAGCTATAAGCACATGAGCGTTGTAGTCACCCATAAGAACTATCTCGCGTGAGACTGCACAGTGCATTCAGTGCACTGTGTTTCCTTCTGGTTTACTAGGAGGACCAATAGTTTTAGGGGGTTTTCTTGGAAACCATAGTACACCTGAACCTGGTTCAGCCCAATAAAGGTAGTTAGAGGAAAAAAACAACCAACAATGTGGAATATGACATCAACATGACATCCATATAACTAACTAGGCATCATGTGGCAGATGACATCAATGTGACGTTCGTATAGCTGACGTGGAGGCTCACTGGGTATTTGATGTGGAATTCGTACAACTAACTAGGCATATGACATGGAATTCATACAATTGACATGGAAATTGACTGTGCCAATGACGTGGAATCCATATAAGCTGACGTGGTAGGATGTATATGCTAGCATGACATGTCATACAGGATGACATGGCATGTCCTACATGTTGATGTGGCATGTTGTACAGGCTGATGTGGCAGGTCGTACATGATGAAATGGCATGTTGTATAGGTTTTCATGGAAATCCATACAGGTTGACATGGCAGGTAGTACATGATGATGTGGCAAGTCATACAGGCTGGCGTGGCAGAGGACATCAACATCCGACGTGGCAGGTGACATCAACATGATGTCATCAATCGACGTGGAAGTTGACTAGGTTGGTGACCATACGGGTGACCGAACACCACATGGACCAATCAGAGGATGCCACGTGAGAGCTCAAATTTTCTCAATGAGAGATAGGCAGGAATTTCGTTACTCTGTAGGTGCATTTATTACAAGCCCAGTGGCACGCAAATCAATGCAAAAATCCCAGGGGGTCCAAAAGTAACAATGATGGAATTGGATGAAAGAATAGATTTGTTTGCATGATTTTTCACTAGGAATTCAATGGAATTGTATTTTTTGTGACCAGAGAAGTAGAATTTGAGGGTTATGGAAGAAGCCCAAGTTTTCCATTAATTCTTTGGCACATTTTTCAAGGTAAGGAGCCTAGGAGGAGCGTTGATTTGATAGTTTGATAGCTATTTTTGCATGATTTTTTGTTATGAATCCAATGGTGCAGTCATAATTTGGATATGAATAGTGTATTTTTAGGGATCATGGAGAAATCCCACATTTGTCATTAATGCATGGCACATTTTTTGAGGCATATTTTCACTTCTCAAAATAGGTTCGTGTTTAGAGTCAAAAGTTGTAGAATGTCGATATGGATCTATTGGTGCTATGCTTGCTAAGTTTGGAGCAACTAGTTAATCTCTTTGGCATGAAAACCAATGTAATCATTTATGCATTTATGATTTTGTCACCTTTTGAATTTTTCAAAAGAGTGAATGTATGTTGTACAATCTGGTGATGTTTGAGAGTTGCAGCAAGGCAACAAGATATGATTTATTGTAGGAAATTCATTGTTTGATCCTTTGCATGAAAATCGAGGTGGTGCGGTACTGATAAGGCCATTTTGGCACTTTTTCAAAAAGTGGGCATGTTTACAGTCAAAAGTCTCAGAATTGTGAGTCAAATATGATGATGATGATTATGCTTGAGTCTGAGTAGCATATTCAAAGAGGACCATTATCACTAGACGTGATAGAGTCTATCTTATGCCACAAATGTTTGTGAGATCATCCTTCATCATAAGAGATCAAACTTCATTAGAAGAGATCATCCTTCATTAGAAGAGTTCATCTTTTTGTGAGGGAGACATTTCCACTTGTTGTGAGAATTGAGCCCTTTGTATTGTCAAAGGAGATTGTATCATTGCCACTTATTGTGAGAACTTAGCCCTTTGTGTTGTCAGAGGAGATCATCTCTTTGTAAAGAGAGACATTGCCACATGCTTGTGAGAAACCATTCCCTTTGTATTGTAATGGGTCTTGTAACCATTGTTGAGTGAGAGGAATTTTTCTTATGCCTAAACATTGTAATGGATCTTGTAACTACTTTTGAGTGAGAGCCATTGTTTTGTCTAAGGCCTGTTTTGGGAAAACATTATAAACTTGTCCATGAGTGTTTTATAAAATCTGCCAAGTATGGTATTGCGTTGAAAACATGATTATGCATTGTCAACTACATATTTTTATTGATGTAAGTGTCAGCATCAACATCCTCATTCTGAAGTACAAAGGTGAAGGAGAAGAAGGGTGCATCTTTCAAAGACTTGTTATGTAGATCAAGGATCATGAAGTGCATCGTGGAGTGAAAGACTCTTCCTAGAAGTTGCTTGTGCAGATTCAAGTTTCTATAGATACTTTTGGAGGACCAAAAGTGATTTTTGTGGGGAGGTGTGATACAAGTGGATCTCCACACAAAGAATTAACCATGGAGAAAAATCATTAACTTTGCACACCATAGAGAAAAATTCATTAAAATGATAATTAAATGAAAGGTGGCAAATAATAATTAATTAATCATGAATTAATTAATTAAATTGTGATAAATGATTGATACTTTGAGAAACTCATGTATTATTCAAATTGGAAAAAGACAAAAATGAATATTTGATGTGAGTTGGAAAATCTCCCGTATTTTTCCATTTTAACTTTAAAAATAGGAACTTAGTTGTGAGAATACAACTCACAAATTAGTCTCCTACTTTTAAGAGAGAATCAGTTACTAGTCTTAAGGAGGAAGTTAAGGGTCTCATTAATTGGTTTGGATTGTTCCTCACTTTATTACAAGTGGATTCCTAGTCTTAAGGAGGAAGTTAAGGGTCTCATTTGAAATTTTCCTCACTTTTTTCCTTAGATATTATTCATATGGATCTTGTGTTTTTGGATTATTGAGCTAGAAAAAATTATTTAAGCTCCTCATTTGAGAAATTTGGGGAAGCATGTAGGAGACCACTTTGGGAATCTTTTGGGAGTCCCTTTGGAGACTCTTTGGAGAGATCTTTTAGGAGAGAAACAAGAACTCGTGCTTGTGGTTTGTATGTAATACCCTTTTGGAAGAATTATGCCCCTTCATGGGAGAATGTATCCCTTGTGTAAAGGAAAAACAACCCCACATTGGGAGAAACAATGCAAATGATTCATATTCCAAGCGGATCTAGAGACATAGCCATACCAATGAACTCTGTTATCAATGGTGATGTCTTGTCATGTGTTGTTATTTCATCTCATGTTTTCTTTATGCATTCTTTATTTATGCAATTATGTTTTATTAAATAAATTAAGTAATGGATTATGAGAAAAACAACATATTTCACCAAGTTATATTCAATTGGATTCAAGTCTTCATAAGCACTTCAATTTCACCTTTAATGAAACCAAGTTCAATTAAAATTATCTTAAATCTGACCTTATCAAGTGGCCTAGAACCAAGTAAATGTTGGTATCAGTGTGATCCAAGTGGATATCGGTGGCCACCCACCTATTCCAACAGACTCATCTGAGAAATTTTTCAGTTTGGCATTTTGTTTCCTAGTTTTTGGGTCCTAGACTTCCGAGGCCGTTTTGAGGCCCTAAACAACATTTTTAGGGCTCACCACAATCAAATTTAAACAAAGTTAGATGTTTATGGAATAATGTGTATTCCTCAGATATACCTTTCCAACGAGTTATCGTGTGCCTAAAACATAGATCATATGCAAAAGTTACGACGCCAGAAAGTTGATGTACTAACTTACCCCAACATGGCCCACATGACTTTTGTCTCTTCATGTCCTAGGGTTAGGTTTTTGGATTTCTAGGGTTTTGGAATACATGTTTATTGTAAAAATTATTTCAGAGCCTCATTGTAATCATCTTCTTGTGAATGAGTGCATTTGTCACATCTCTTCTCAGAGATAAGCCACCACCATTCTAGCAAGCTTGCTTTTAGTATGCATTTTGTTAAGCCCTAATATTGGCTCATTACCCCTTAATTGGGGCATATTAGATTAGTAATGTTATTTGTTACCCCTTAATTGGGGCATATTAGATTAGTAATGTTATTTTATTTATGTCGGATTTAGGCCATTAGTTGAATTATACCTCCTAGTCTCCTATATATATCAAGGAGACATTTTCATTTTGAATCATCTTGTACTTGAACATTTAAGTGGGGTAAAAGGAGGTTGCCCCCTCGAAGAGTCTTATTATCTGAAATTATCTCTTTTTCAAGGCGTTGAGTACTTTTCCTGAGGTTTTTGTATACTATATTGATGTTTGGTTCTTAACATATGGTATCAGAGCTCAAGCTCTTGGGGTTTTGCTGCTACATCTGAGACAGCGTGGAATTTTCACTATAACTTTTTTTCTACAATGTTTCAGAAGGAAAGGTTTGGAGGAAATTTAGTAGACGGATCAAGGTACGTTGGGTTAAAAATTCATCTCTTGTGGCCTTATACTTTTGGAGATACAACCTGTACAAGATAGGGTTCTGGAATCATCCTGAAATGAGTCATTGCAAAATTTTCGCTATAAAAATATTTCTGTAACGTTTCAAACCCTGAAATATGGAGGCCATTTATAGAAATTAGTAAGGTATCTGTGGTAAAAATTTCATCTTCTGGGTCATATTAAATTTGTATACTTGTGTAGATAAGTATCTAACTAGTCCTATTGACTAGTCTCAAGAAGGTGTTCAGGCCAAAACATTCATAACTTCTTGATAGAGTATCCAAATTAAGTGGGAATTTGGTTCATTGGATGGGTCCAAGTAGTATTTTGGGTGTGAGTTTAAAATTTTATATCAATTATTATTTTTATTGCGTGGCATTTCTATACAGAGTGAGATCTCACAGGAAGGCCAAAAATCGGCGAGTTGTTGGGAAGTTACCGTAATTTCCACATGGCACATCCAATTTGATCAGCCTGTGGAATTAGGAGAAGAAAATATGAGAGAACTACCTAAAGAAAATTTCCATATCTAGAGAGAATTTGGGAAACTTGGGAGATAGAATGGAATAAATATTATCTGTGAGCCACCTCAAATCAAGATTCAAAAGTGATGCTTGTAACATGCCACCCAAAAAGGACCTTCTACACCAAATAAATATCAGAAAATCCTAATTGGACTCTTGATGAAGGTGAAGAAATCGTAGGGACATATAAAATGAACTACAAAAGAAGATGGATTCAATGGAAGCTAGAAGTTGATGGATTCAATAGAAGCTAAGTTGGATCATAAAAGATGGATTCAATGAAGCTAGATCATGCGATAATGAAAAATTTACAATATGAGAAACACCCAAAGTGAAAACCATCCCATAACCAAAATTCATGATGAGGACACGGGGAAGGTGAATCAAGAATGGGAAGCTCCAACTTTGGTTTGAAGACCAGCCACATTCCTAATATTGATATGAGGAAGTTTGGTGGAAAGGACCCAATCCCATGGATGCTTGATTCGGGTGAATTCTTTGATCCTCCATAATGTGCCCATACACAAAGATGCAATTGGCCTTCTTTATATTTAGAACCTAATCAATTTGTTTGAGTAGCTCAAGTAGTTGTTCTCTGATCACCTCGTCCACTTGGACCAAATTTTCACTGAAGAAATGATAGCACATTATGAGGATACAGGAGCAATACCTTCTTTAGCCAATTGATAAATCTCAAGCAAAGATTCTGTTCACAAGGCACATTAAGAACTTCCAAAGATTGAATATAAAGTGTCAGTATTCAAAATGAGCATGATTGATGTATTCATAGGAACTTTAAGCGATAACATTCAACATGAGGTTGCTTGCTTTAGGAACCCAAATCATTGGAGAGTTCATTTAGGTGGCAAAGAAATGTTGAAAGTAAAAATATGGCTATGGCTACTAGAGGACCTATCCTAACATCTATAGAGAGAGAACCATGCTCCTTCTCCTAAAACCTCAACCTACAGAAATGTTGACACCTCAGCAATTGGAGAAATAAAAGCAAAAAGGTTTATGCTTTGTTGTGACAACAAGTATAGTAAGGGACATATGCAGTGTGGTGAGAAAGAAATTATTCTACATGTTGTGAAGAAGAAGAAGAAGAACCATCTCAAGATGAAAGCGTAGAAACAATTTCATCGAAGAGTTGACTCCCACGATGTTCAATGTGTCATTGGCTAGAATTAGCACTCCTCGAGCCCTCAAGGTCGAGGATACATCAAAATAAAAAGGTAATAGTCTTTATTGATTCACAGCGGTACTCATAATTTCATTCTTTGTAAATTAGCCAAAGATCTCAATTGCTTTGTATATCGGTATGGCGTTTCAAGTAAATGATTGTTGAGATGGAGGAACTATCAATTTGCTCGGGGAAAATGTAATAAGATCAATATTACTATGGGGGAATATGTAATGAATAGTCCAATGATTTCTATACTACATGGGTGCACATATGTGGTCTTAGGAATCAATGGTTACAATTAACAAGACAGTGGCTTTAGTACCAAGAACTTTTTGCTTAGGAAATTTCATTTGGAAGAAACTCAGAATTGAGTTAAGAACATCGAGAGCTAGAGTGGGTAGTAAGCTCTAACATCATGAAAAAATTATTGAAAAGGGGGCATCAATGCATTATTGCTGCTATGCTCCTAGATGTTCAAACATCTAAGCCATCTATTCCTCAAGATCTCCAAAGGGATCATTGATAAAGCATTCCAAGTATTTGAAGATATTCCCAAAGGTCTCACCCACTCGAAATCATGATCATGGAATTCACCTAATTGCAGTGTTCCTCTAACATTAGGCCATACAGATAACCTTACACTCAGAAGAGTGAAGTGGTACATGGTTGAAGAAATGTTAGAAATTTTGGAATTATTAGACCTAGCCAAAGAGGTTCTTATACTGCACTAGTGGTAATGGTATTCCAAGAAAGATGGCTCATGGCAAATGTCCAGATTATATAGAGCTCATCAAGATCACTATTAAGATAAGTTTCCATTCATTGATTGATGAATTGTTAGATAGACATGCATGAGAAATATATTTCACAAAATTAGATCTCAGTTCAGGGTATCATCAGGTCGGAATGAAGGAAGAAGATATCCCAAAACAACATTCCGAACTCATGAAGGCCATTATGAATTTTTTGGTCATTTCTTTTGGCCTAGATGCACCTTCCACATTGAGGGTTGATAAATTCCATTTTGAAGCCCTTCCTTGAAAATTTGTGTGGTATTTTTGTTGATATACTGATATAGCAAATCTTGGGATCATGTGCAACATGTTGACAGGTGCTACACCTACTAAAAGAGCAACAACTATATGCCGACCATTCAATGTTTCTTTTGGAGTAAAAGAGGTGATATTTGGGTCATATTGTATCTCATGGAAAGGTGTCAAGGTGGGCCCTAACAAGATTAAGGCCATGATGGACTGGCCTATTCCCAAAACATTAAAATTTTTTAAAGGGTTTTTGGGTTTGACACGTTACTACCACAAGTTTATTCAGAACTATCGAAGAATATAACACCTTTAAGCAGGCACTAACTAAGAAGGATGCATTTTCATGGACTCGAGGGGCAACTAAATCTGAACAACCAAAAGAGGTGATGTCTCTGACTCATCTGACCACTCCAGACTTCACAGAAGCCTTTATTGTGCTGGAATGCTGATGCCTCGGGAAATGGAATTGGAGTGTTTGTCCTAATGCAAGAAGGAGGCCCTAGCTTTTGAAAGTCGATACTTAGTGGGACTTACACAAACCCATTATGAGAAGGAAATAGTAATACATGCATTGATAAAATGGTGTCCTTACCTAATAGAGAGGCACTTCAAGGTCAACAGAGATCCATGATAGATCTTAAATACTTCTTGGAACAAGAATATATTCAGAAGAACAACAAATGGAGTAATAACCAAGATGTGGGCTATGATTTTGAAATCATCGATATAAAAGGGAAAGAAGAATGTTGTGGCGGATGCACTCTCAAGAAGGATGAAGATGTTGAGGCATTTCTTTGTGATATCTCGATCATCAACCCGATTGGATAAGCTAGAAACAAAGGGATGAATGGAAAAAATGTGAAAAGTGTGGATACTCATTCAAGGGTTGCAGCAAGATTCCAATGCATAGGATACATTTACATGGAAAAATGATTCACTATGGTACAAAGATAAACTTATATTTATGTAGAACTCCAAACTCAAACAAAGGTACTATTAGAATTTCACACCTCTCAGGTAGGAGGGCACTTGGGATTTTTAAAACCTACCATAGAGTCGAAGGATTTTTTGGGATGGCCTTAAAACTAATGTTCAAAAGTTTGTGGTAAAATGTTTGGTTTGTCAGCAAAATAGGAGTGGAAACAATTAAGACCCGGTCTTTTACAACCAAGTATCCATCCCAAATTATTTGGGAGGAGTTTCCATGGATTTCATCACGGGGTTACCAAAGTCTGAAGGAAAGAAATTGTCATCATGGTGATTGTTGATGAAGTGACCAAGTATACACACTTTGTGCACTCTCATCCCTTCAAAACAAATGCAGTTTCCACTTGCATTCATGGAGGTTCAAAAGCTACACTTGGCAGCCCAAAGATTATTGTAGTGACAAAGATCCCATATTCAATGGACATATTTGGACATAATTATTTTTCTTGTTTGGAGTCTCGAATTGGCTCATAGCTCATCCTATCATCCTTGATCTCATGGACAAACCGAGATAATGAACAAAATGTAAGAGGCTACCTTTGTTGCTTTGTCTATGATAAAAACACACAATAGTTTCCAAATAGTTTACCCTTGGCGATGGTGTATAACTTCCTTTCTACCTTTACCTTAAAATGACGCCATTTATGGCACTTTATGGATACCACCTTCTTCCATCACTTCTTCTCTAAAATAAAAATCTAAAGGTTCAAGCAGGTGGAAGATCACATGAGAATCAACAACAAATTCTCAGAATCTTAAAGGACAACCTAACCATGGCACATAATCATGAAACAACAAGTAGATCAACATGCGTGAGTGAAAAGAGTTTTGATAGAGTTAGGTATTTTTAAGGCCCCTGCAACCATACAAGCGGATGTCCCTCAAGCAAATAAGAAGGATAATAAGCTATCACCAAAGTACTATATGGCCCTTAAAAGGTGTTGCAAAATGTTGGTACTATGGCATACAAATTGAAAGGCTGCATCATCTTCAAGTACACAGTTTTCATGTTCATGCTTAAAAAAGAAGGTTATAAATGACAAGATCCCAGTTCAAACTATGTTCAGTATTTGGATGGGAAGGAAAAATCTGTATTGGATCACAGAAGCCATCACTAACACAGAATTAAGCCAAGTGAGGAGTAGATCCATTTTGAGTAATAAGCATTAAATGGAAGAAACTACCTTGAAAGATTCCACTTGGGAGATGAGTCTTTTATGCAGAAGCATCAAGTTACTCAAGCGTTAGGGACAACACTTGTCTCAAGGGATGGGCATGTTAAAGCCCTAATATTGGCTCATTACCCCTTAATTGGGGCATATTAGATTATTAATGTTATTTATTTACCCCTTAATTGGGGCATAGATTATTAATGTTATTTTATTTATGTCGGCTTTAGGCCATTAGTTGAATTATACCTCCTAGTCTCCTATATACCAAAATTTTCATTTTAATCATCTTGTACTTGAACACATTTAAGTGGGGTAGGAGGTTGCCCCCCTCGAAGAGGCTTATTATAATAAATTATCTCTTTTTCAAAGTGTAGAGTACTTTTCTTAGAGAGTTTTCTATACTATATTAATGTTTGGTTCTTAACACATTTCCCAGTTTCAACATATTTCTTTATTGAATAGAAGCCAGTTTTATTGTACCTTTGTTATTTTTCCTTGTGTCTATGTGGTATGTAATAACTTTGTTATTTTTCCTTGTGTCTATGTGTTAATAATAATAATAGTCTGTATTTATTTCATTCTTCTCATAAAATCTGGATTAGTGGTATTAGAGTGATCTACTTCTTGTCATTCTTAGTGCATGTCCCTAATGAGATGGTTAGGGTAAAAAGAGTTGGGTCTCGAACGTGTTTCTCTTGAGGAAAAAAGGTCTTGCATAACCAAGAAAAATTCCATGGTGGGAGAAAATAAAGATGATGGGACATGATATCATTTCAAACTATTGTTTGAGGAATCCCTCATGCAACAAAGGAACGAGATGATGAACAATTTTTCACAAATACATTAGCGACTACCAACAAGAAACACATATTCCTCGAGCGGAGGTGCCACCCCTTTAAAGGTACACATCAACTTTGATATTCCTATATTTGAAGGTCAGATAGACGTAGATGCTATAGACAAATAGTTGAATGTTTTAGAAGGGTTTTGTTTTGTACATCACTTTTCAAATAGAGAAAATATTATTTTTTCACTCTTCAAGCACATTCCCCATGTCAAAGATTGGTGGGAGATTTTTTTTAGCAAAAGGAAACAAAGGAACCCTCATTATTTACAGTCACACTCACCTAGGAGTCCTTCAGGGATGATCTTAAGGAAAAATAATACCATGTTGGAAGTTATGATACCCTGTATACCAAATGGGCCACATTGTGGTAGGAAAGGAACCAAGTGGTGCCAAAGTTGAAAAATATCTTCCATACCTTGTGCACCAAGCTCGGTATCAAAGATTTTGAATGACATCCGGTGCTCAAGTATCGTGGTGGTTTGCATAGATACACCATGAAGAAATGGATTTTCTATACATCGTGTCCTTGGGCGTGTCATATCGATATGCCATCAAAATCAAGAAGAATCTTAAACAAAAGACACTACAGTTTGGGTCTGGAAACCCCTCACAGCAGAAGCAGGAAAGTGAATCCCCGGCCCACATTAAAAATGGCAGAGAAAATATTGAAAGCCTTAGGACAACCAGTATAAGCCACAAAAAAATAAGGAAAATGGAAATATGAATAAAGATACCGAGAATTGGTGTGACTTCCATAAGAGTCCCTGACATAAAATTGTTGATTTTCACTCAAAGAATTCATTGCTGGCTAAGGTGGAAGCTTCTGAATCATATGCAGGATCTGAATATGAGTCGGAACTAGAAAAAGGGAGATGGATCATTGATAGAGAACCCAATGCCATAGTTACTACCACCAAGATCTAGCCCAGTGAACCTGAAAAGATAGAAGAAAGTGAGCTCTATTTCATTCATAGATGTGGGTGAAAGGCACCCCAATGCACTTTTTCATTTATAGAGGTAGCCAAAATAACCTCATATCAATAGATTTCATCAAGTGGCTAGCCCTTCCAAAAACACCGCACCCACAACCCTACACCATTGAATGGCTCTTCCAAGGAAACAATCTTCACATCAGCCAATAGTACCACCTGTCATATGACATCAAGCCCTTCAAAGATGAGGTATTGTGCATTGTTTCTTCCCTTGAAGTTTGTGATGTTATTTTGGGCCAACCTTATTTATGGAAATTTTATGACTTATATGATTCTAAGCCTCGAGTGTTATTATTATTTTGAACATGAAGTTTTAAAGGATAACTGAGGTAGTCCCACCTAGTGCCATTTCCTTGATATCTACCAAGCAATTTAGGAAGGTCATCTATTAGACTGGGAAGTTTTTCTTCTTCGTGATTCACTCTCAGAGTGAGAAAAAGATTGCAGCCACATACAGGGCCTCCACGTATGACCACTTCATGCAGCAGAAGTAAGTGGATAAGGTTGCGGAATAATACAATGACATATTCTCATCACCTACTAGGGTACCTCTACACTATTAGGTCAAGCATTCCATCGATATGACCTCCGACGCACCGCTACCCAATGGGCCAGTCTATCGTTTCTCTCTATTAGAAAATGAGGAGATAAAGTGTCACATCCAAGAAATACTCCACAAGGGGAAAATATGACCCATCTCATCACCTTTTGGAAGCCCAATCATGATGGTGTAGAAGAAAGACGGAACCTGGAGACTATGCATTTATTATTGAGCCCTAAATAAAATCATAGTCAGGAACCGGTACCTGATTACGCAAATTGACAATATCCTTGATCAACTCAAGGGGGAGAAATAATTTAGTAATATTGATCTAAAGTATGGCTATTATCAGGTCTCAATAGAGCAGAGATATGTATGGAAGACTCCCTTCAAGTCAAAGGTATTTTTTAATGGCTAGTCATGCCCTTTGGTTTGAAAAATTCCCCAGTAACTTTCATGAGGATGATGGAAGATATTGTGCAGCGTTTCACCAATTGTTTTTTAGTGGTGTATATGGATGACATCCTCAGCTACAACAAGACTTGGGAAGAGCACTTGCAACATATTCAACAGTTTTTTCACACTCTGCAACAACACAAGCTATATGCCAACTTGGAAAAATGCTTCTTCGACATGGACATGGTCCAATACCTAGGATACATTGTGTATGAGAATGGTGTGCATGTGGATCCAACCAATATTCAGGTCATCCATGACTGGCCTTCCCCAACCACACTCACTAAGCTTCAAAGCTTCTTAGGCATTTCCAATTTCTATTTCAAATTCGTGTTGGGATTCTCCATATTGCATGGACCCTCACCCAAGTAACTAGGGATGGTGGTAAGGAAGCATTTGTGTGGGGCCTATCCCAATAGAAAGTGTTCGATGATATGAAGAAATTCTTGCACTCAGCCCCAGTGCTTTCATTACCTGACCCGCAACAACCCTTTGAGATCAAGACAGATGCTTCAGACTATGTTGTGGGCACAGTTCTCACTCAGCACGACCACCCCATGGCCTATCATAGGAAGACACTATCATATATCATCCGTAAGTACCTTACTTATGACAAATAAATGTACTCAATTATGCAATCCTACTGTTAGTGGAGGCACTACATTATCAGGAAGGGGACAATCATCTACACTGATCATAAGCCATTGTAGCTCATTTAGACACAAGGTAAATTGTAGAATGATCACCATCAAAAGTGGTCCACATAATTGCAGCAACTCCCCCTCAACATAAATTATAAGACAGAAGTACCAATTGGGTCACTGATTACCTCATCCGACCTCTAGTCATGACACTCACCATGTTTCTAGACTCTTGCAACCACGAGACCTCCATATGGTCCCACCTCTATGAGAAAGATCTTGACTTCGCCACCACCTACCAGATGTTGGGTGTAAACACAACTGTCACTAATTTCCATATCTAGGATGTGTTTTTGTGCCATCTAGTCCATCTCTTCGTTCCATAAAGAGAGAGAGTGAATTTTATCTTGGAATCACACTACAGTTGGGTGGCAAGACACTTCGGCATAGAGAATATAGTGGCAGTGTTGCAACAACATTTATACTAGCTGAAACTTTGATAGGATGTCAGTACGTATATCAAGTCCTACACTGTTTGGGATATTTCCAAACCAAACACTAAGAAAAAAGGTCTTTGCACCCCTCTTCCTACTCCTAACAGGCCCTAGGAATCCATCACAATGGAATACATGTTGGGCATTCCATCCACAAAGTGGGGAAATGATTGTGTTTTTTTTTTGTTGATCACTTCTCCAAGATGGCTATTCTGGACACCTGCAAGAAGAGCATCATGGCAGGTTCCACTACAAAGATATTCTTTGAATGAGTGTGGGTACATTTTCGTATCCAAAAAACCATTATCTCGGATTAGGAAATCTGGTTCCTCAGCACATTGTGGTCGATCCTATGGTCATTGATGGACACCAAGCTCACCAAATCCACTTCCTTACACCCCCAGACAGATGGAAAAACTGAGGTCGTCAATCAGATGATCATTCATATTCTTCACATGCATAATTCCAAGCACCCTTGCACATGGGATGAGATTATTCCCTATGTTCAACACATCTACAACATAGCCATACATAACTCAACTGACCACAACCCCTTTCAAGTGGGGTTGGGATTTCCACCATTGGGTCCCATGGATGTTTCACTACCCCTTGTGGCCACCTAGTAAGAATTGCCCCATGCTTTAACTGAAACTGACAAAGCCACTCGGTTCATTGAGAGGATCCATCACATTCTCCAATAGGTTCAAGATATTTTATAGAAGTCTTATGCCAAGTACAAGCAACTCCATGATCAACATTGAGTGTCACACAAGTTTCAGGTGGGTGAAAAAGTTTGGTTTCACTTGTAGAAAGAACGCCTAATAGGGCCCCATTAAAAGCTTAGTCCACTCCATTATGGACCTTAAACCATCACCAAGGTTGTGGGTGACAATTTTTTTGAGCTCAACATTTCCCCCTTCCTTGGCTTGCACCTAATGTTCAATGTGGATCTCCTTCAACCATATTTTCCACCATTATTGGACACCTCAAAGATAACAGAACAACTGAAACCAACATAGCTGAACCTTGACTGCATCAAATAGGAATCCACTAATAATATCATGGATACATAGGTCAAGGGAACTCTCCAACAAAGGATCCAACTTTATTGAGTTGTAAAAGCAGGGCAACTCCTACACCAAGGCAAGTGGCTCACTCGGGACCAAATTCAACAAACAATTCTTCATTTGATGGGGAAACTCAAGGAAATGGAGACCATTTCTTCCTACTAGGTGAGGATTGATCTAGGTGGATATTAGTGGCCACCCACCTATTCCAACTAGATCATCTTGGGAGTTTTTCAGTTTGGCAGTTTTTTTCCTAGTTTTTGGGTCCTGAACTTCTAGGGCCGTTTTGAGGCCCTAAACAACTTTTTTAGGTCTCGCCACAGTCAAAATATAGACAAAGTTAGATTTTAATGGAATAATTTCTAGTGCTCATATAGAACTTTTCAACAGACTATCGTGCACCTAAAATGAAGATTGTATGAAAAATTTACGACCCTAAGAAGTTGATGTACTAACTTACCCCAACGGGGCCCACATGAATTTTGGCGCTTAATCTCCTAGGGTTAGGTTTTTGGATGTCTAGGGTTTTGGAATTCATCTTTATTGTAAAAATTATTTCAAAGCCTTATTGTAATCATATTCTTGCAAATGAGCACAACCATAACATCTCTTCTTAGATAAGCTTCCACCATTCTAGCAAGCTTGTTTTCAGTCTACATTTTACAGTTTCAACATATGTTTTTATTGAATAGAAGCCATTTTTATTGCATCTTTCTTAATAATGATAATAATAATAATATGTATTAATTTCTTCCTTATCATAAAATATGGATCATGGTGTCACCCTAAACTCAAAACATACAGTTCCAAGGGAACCAAGAAAACAATTATCGTTTAAGAAAAAAGGATAACAAATTGATATAAGGTTAAGTCGATGCCTATATAGGGAATTATGTAGTGATTGACTCACAATAACTAGCTATTCTAAAACAAAAAGAAGAAAAATATTTTGAAGCCTTTTGGGGAATGCCCTTTGATGGTGCTTGTTGTAGTTGAGGAAGTGGAGTTGGAATTATTTTCAAAATCCCCAAAGAAGTCATACATCCTCGTGCTATTATACTTGAGTTTCCTTATACAAATAATTAGGATGAATATGAATCACTAATACAAGGAATAATTTTTTCACTCCAAATGAAGATTGAGCACTTAATCATAAATGGAAACTTTAAACTCTTAATAAATCACATCAGGAAAAAAGATAAGATCAAAAAAGAGCGATTGATACTCTATGAAAAAATATTAGAGGCGTTAACGGATTCTTTCATCTCATTAAATATATAATTTATACCCAGAGAAAGAAATAAAAAAGCAAACTCATTGGAAATTGCAACATCTTTGTTTGATCCTGACGATTTACAGAGCCAGAACACCTTCCAAGTCAGAAGAATTTCCAGACCCTCAGTTCTTGATAATCAAGAGTACCTCCAAGTTTTTTAAAATGATGAAGAATTAGATGAATTCTTGGTTGATGCAAGTGATGTCGTGGAAAAGTTTGAAAATCAAAATCACACACATCTCTCAAAAAATCTTTCCAATTTTGAATCTATCTTCACAAGAGATGATCAAATCAAAGCATCAAATTTGAAGGAAGAATTATCTACCAGAAGGGTGCAAGAAACTCAAAACATAAACATCAGTACAAAAGAAATTCCAAGATATGAAAATCTAGAAAATGGCTACACACAAAAAGGGATTGATTAATATACCTCTTTGTTCAAATAATTCTTTGATGTTCTCACTTAGACTTACAATGATTTGAAGGCTTACGATAAATCAATATTCAAGAACATTATACCATTTTAAGAAGGGACTAATCCATTCAAAAAAAAAATAAGAATAATAAATCCAAAATTCAAATCCTTGGTGAAAGTTGAATTGGAGAATTTGAAGAAAGTTGAAATAATATTCCCAATCAAACATTTAGAATGGTTGTCAAATCCTATCATCGTGAGAAAGAAAAGTGGTGAAATTATATTGTTTGTTGATTTTCAAGATCTGAACAAGGAAAGAATTAAATATAATTATCCCCTTCCTAACATGGAAATGTTGCTTCAACAATTCACTAGCTTGGCATTAATGCCCATGTTAGATGGATTTTCAAGATATACTTACGTGATAGTTGCAGAAGTGGATAGATCAAAAACTTACTTTATAACACCTTGGGAGACATATGCATACGCTCACATGCTCTTTGGATTGAAAAATGATAGAGAACCTGTAATGACCCTTTTCTTATTACTATGAATAATTTCATAAATAAACCTAAACATGGGCTAAATTATAATTAATTATTATATAACCTTAATTGATTACAAGTTATTAATTAATTGTTTTGATTATACTTAGCTGAAGTATGAT
>SNQJ01S0026004.1:99003-109079 GCA_010110895.2 Picea sitchensis
ATGAATTTATTTGATGAATCTAAAGTGTTTAAGTTGCTGGTTAGCAGATTGATATTATGTTGATTAGATATTGTATTATGCTGTTAAGAAATAAATGCTCGTGAAGATAACAATGTTAGATATATATATTTTTGGGCATTACAGAACCCTTTTAGAGATCTATGGATCATGCTTTTAAAGATCTGATCGATAAATTTATGGAATATTATCAATATGACCTCACTATTCATTCTAAGATTAGAGAAAAACATATTCATCATTTAAGAGAAGTTTTTCAAATATACAGACTATATGGAATTTATCTTAATCTGAAAAAATGTTAATTTTTTATCTCAGAAGGAAATATTTTGAGGCATATAGTCAACAAAGAAGGTATATACATTGATCCTAAAAGAGTCAAGGATATCAATGAACTAAATCCTTTGACTTCAAAAAAGGGAGTGCAATCATTTATTGGCAAGATACATTTTGTGAGAAGATTTTTCCCAGATTATGTAATGATTGTCAAACCAATAAATGCATTGTTGAAGAAATATCATAGATATGAATGGACCCGGAAAATACAAAGAGAATTCAGAAACATTAAGAGATGTAATCACCACAACACCCATTTTGATCAATCCATATTTTAGTAAATAATTCATTATATATTATTTTCTTCCCAAGATTCTATTGTTTCCATTCTCACATAGAGACATATTAAAGGAGAAGAATTACCAATAAGTTTCATGAGAAAAAATATTCATGACTATGAATTGAAGTATTCAGAGATACAAAAGCAAGCTCTTTCTTTAGACAAAATAGTGGTTGACTTTAAAAATTATTTTCTGCCATCCCATATCATAGCATATGTTCCTACTTCTCTAATGAAAATGCTTCCCAATCAACAATTGAGAGAAGGGAAATGGGAAAATTGGCTAGAGAAAATTTAGGAGTATGATATTGAGATCAAGCCACTGAAATCAGTTAGAGGACAAGGGTTGTGTAAGCTCATTGCTAGGACTGATTCATTAAATGGGACCATATCAATTTCAAAAGAATCATCTAAATCAACTCCAGAATGGTATAAGGATGTAATTTTCTATTTAAAATAAGGCCGATTCTCAAAAGTCATGTCACCAAGAGAAAGGAGGGCACTAAAAATGAAATGAAATCAATATGTATTTGTGTTGAAATTTTGTTTCGCAGAAATTTTGATGGAATTTTGTTAAGATGTGTTGATGCAAAAGGCTTAGAAACTATGAATGAATTTGATGAAGGAATTTGCGGTGGTCACTTTGCACCCACAATTACTGAACTTAGAATAATGAGGGCCTAATATGATTAGCCAAATATCCTCAAAGATTCATAATCGATGATAAGAAAATGGATTTCTTGTCAAAACATTTTAGGAAGAATTAAGAGAGAAGCAATGTATTTGAAACCAATATAAATAGAAGAACCATTCACTCAATGGGGAATTGATGTGATTAGGCCAATAAATACAAAATCGAGAAAAAGGCCATTTATATATCCTCACAGCGACAGATTGTTTCACAAAATTCCAGGAAGCAGTAGAATGAAAAAAGGTTGATTCTGATGAACTTATAATATTTCTTAAAGAAAATATTTTAGCAAGATTTGGGGTTCTAGAAAAATTCATTATAGATAATTGATCAATATTCATTAGGTCAAAGTTTACTAAATTTTGTGGAGAATTTGGTATAATCATGGGACAATCATCAAACTATTATCCACAAGGAAATGGTTTAGCTAAATCTACCAATAAGACTTTGATCCAAATTCTTAAGAAGACCATTGATCTCAATCAAAAGAATTGGAATTTAAAATCGACAGATGCATTATGGGCAAGTAGACTAACACCAAAGGAAAGCACCAGAAATTCCCCATATACATTGGGGTATGGAAAAGAAGCAAGGATGCTAATTAATCTGGAATTGAATGTGATAACATATGTTATGAACATCAAAGATGTAGAATAAGTCTCTCTTTTACATGGAAGATATAACCAGTTGATAAAATTGGAGGAACACCGAGCTGAAGCATTAAAGAAAATAAATCAAAGACAACAAATAATTATGAAGAATTTGGATCAGAGCACAAAAATGAAATACTTTCAAAAAGGATAAATCATCCTATTATGGAACAAAGAAAAGAAAAAGCCTTCTCTTCATACAAAGTTTGAAGCGCTATGGATCGACTCATTCATTATTGTAAATATTTTGGATTACAATTCCTACTTACTCAAAGACATGAAAGAGACAATACATATGTTTCCATTCAAAGGCCAACATCTTAAAAGTTTAATTGCTTGATCATTTCTCCTCTAACCTGTACATAGACTTTACCTTTTTCTTCATGTACTTTTTCATTTGTTTTCCTTTTCCTACACCGACTCCATTCCCAATGGTTGAGATTATTGGTTCTCAGTGACCCAAAGGGGGTACCCTTCCCATAGTTGGAGTATGTTTTTGACATGTATATCGTGTAATTTTTTCCCTTTAATTCTTTTCTTTACTTAGAAAAATTCTTATTTCATACCGGGTTCACAAGTCTCTTTATCAAAAGTTCCATGTCATACAAATTTCACTTCCATTTCTCCACCACCCACATATTGCACCATGACTTAGTCATTTTTTCAAATTTCTTTTAATAACGACATATTTTTGGGTTAGCGTACTTGTGGGTGTGGCCCTTTTTATTTTTCATAAGTATATTTTCTCTATCGTTACTAAAATGAACCTTGTCTTCTTTGATCTACATTTTTCTCTATATTTAGATTTTTCTTGATATCTCATTTCATGATGGGTTCACAGGTCTTCAATTTTTGTAATTCTCCATTATTTTCAAGTCCAACCGACCAATCCTAAACTTATTATTTTTCTCCACTCTCATCATTAAACAATACTTCGCTGATTTTCGAGTCATGACGGGTTCATAGGTTGGAAGACTCACGGGTTAGTATTTCCTTTTTTATATGCCCTCTTCCATGTTGCAATGTATGATTTTACTTTGTCACTTATCCCAACACTCATTTAATGCTAAATCCTATGGAATATAAATGCTAATTAATTTTGAAAATGACATTAACAATAGAAAATTTCTTGAGGAAATTTCCATTTAATTCATATTAACTATTTCATTGAAAAAAAGTTTCAAGTTATATTACCAAGAAAAAAATTATTTTGAAATCAACTTCCAAAGGAGCTTTACGAGAGTCCGCCAACTTCACCAAAATGGATATCAAAAGACAAAAATTATGTTGAGATACTTTGAACTTGTTTGGCCGAGAAGACTAGAATTTTCATTAGTCAAGATCTTATTGGTATTACTCGTCACTTCCTCTTCTAGAGAAAAATGAAAACAAAATTTGAAAATTGGGTATTTGTCTAGCTGGATGTGTCCATATAGTCTCATGGTGTGATGATAAATTCATCCAGAGTTGAAGTGTAATTCAACTCTAGAGTGAGTCCCCTATTTCTTTAGCACTACCAGTTTTTAGGAAAATGTTGAAACTTCCAAATCTGACCATTAATTTCAAAGGAGATGAAGAAAATAACTTTCTAAAATAAAAGAATAATGGATTGGATCTCTTAAAGGAATATCTAGAATATCCTACAACAATGCCAGAAGACATATCAAGAATTCAGGTCAGTTTATTAAAGAATCCTTGTCAAGAACTAGCATGGATTTTCACCAGAATTACAAGTTAGGAATCCACATCAACCACCCCTCTATTGGCCTTCTATATCGTATATTTTACAATTTATGAAAAATAATTTTTGATTGGGGAAAAATAATTTCTTTATAAATATCTACACAATTGTCAAATTTTAAAAGAGAAAAGAAATTCTATATGGCTTCTTACTTGATATTTTCTATTAATTACTACCATGTATTCAAGGGTTTGAGTATCGAGAAAAGGGTGAACTGTAAAATTGATCCAGTGACTATTTGGTACCAAGGTTTATCGAGAAAAAAATTCAATTATTATTTTTATGAAGTATGTAATGGATTTGTTTCTATTTTCAAACAGCTTGTTTTTGGAGAGAATAATTCCAGACTGTCACGAGAAAAATCAATTTTCCTAAACCAAAAAGAGACTATAAATAATATGGATAATTACAATATTATGAAAATTTATGGCTCTCGTGAAAGACCATTTTTTATACCATATTATGTTCCAAATAGATTATTTTCTATTGAGTTTGCAAGGAAGTATAATTTATGGTTCCATTTCTTCCATGAGAAAAGAAAGTAGCAGTTCATTCCACTACCATGGAGAATTAGGGAAATATTGTTGAGAGGAATCTCTAAAATTGATGAATTTTCATTCCATCTTGATCAATATAATTTGAAATTCATAGAGGAAATCAAGAGATTTTACCAAAAAAATCTCTTTGTTGATCATATCAAATCAGTCAGGTTTAGTAATGCACTTACTAACACATTCATTCTAGAGAAGAAGAAGTCGATCGTCATGATCCTCTGACCCAATTTGTTGAGAAAGGAATAGATGATATTGAAAGCATTGTGAGTACAATAGACTGATACAAAAATAAGGGAAAAGTATCAAATGAAAAAGGTTCTCAATCTCCCACTGTATCACAAAAGAGTGAACCACCCAAAAATAACTTTAAATGGACAACATCACAATAGAGAATTTCTTCAACAAATAATTTAGGTGATGGAGGTGACAAAAACCCTCTACATGGAAAATTGGAAAAACCACACAAACTTCAAGTGAAAAGAAAAAAAATTCCACAGTAAATTGAACAACGATAAGTTGAACAACACATACTTGAAATTGAATCTTCTCTAGAAGATATGGAATTGGAAGTTGATATTAAGAATATCCAATTTCCCAATGATAACCAAATATTTCTAGAAACTCAATAGAGTGCAGTTGATCTTTCCATTCAAGAAGAATTATTTTCAGAAGAAGAATCCATTTCTATACAAAATAATTTATTTGGTAAAACTTCCAGAAAATTGATTCTTGAAAGATCTTGTCAAAAAAAAAAGGGGGAAAATATCATGCTGAACTTGACCTTAGTAAATTTTTTGCATCTAGAATTGCTAAGTTTCATAAAGCTACAATGGATGTTCTGGATGCTTCGATAGATTATATGGAAGATGAGAATTCCAGGCTTAAAGAAATAATCAAGGAATAAGATTCTACTCTAATTTCGCCTCTGATACTCGCTACCATAGTTTCAAAAATCCAATCCAGGAAGAGATTCAAAAAAACCACAGAATCAAGCCTAAGGATAAAAGGGGCATCAAGTTTAATTTTTTATACCATGAACTATGTTGAATAAAATATCATGAAAATAATGTCTCTTATTTTAGAGACTTGGGATTTAGCAAATAACTTTGCCTCTTGGTTCCATAATTCAAAATACAAGGGAATATTTACAAGCTAACAAAACAAATGATGAAGAATTTTATAACAATGCACTCTCTACATTTGTTTAAAAATTATAGGGATAACTGAATACCAAATAAAACAAGAAGATTTTTCCCTCTCTGATTTGTGTCAAGCAATTGAAGGCATGTTGGATAAAAAGGATCAAAATACTAAGAGAATTGTTAGGTGATTTGAATGATGTAAGTAGAAATAAGAATGAAGCCTATTCTAAATTGACGAAGTTAGACCTCGTGGGCACAAATTGTGAAGTACCATACCTAAAGTTATTTGTGAATTCAATTCTTTAAACAAGACAACAATTTGAAGAACATGTTGAAATATTAAAAGGAATGTTAGCAAGAAAATTCAACAACATGGTAGTACACTGAATAAGACATTGAAAGTTGGTTTGTTGAGTATGTAAATAGAAATGAGGACATCAAAGTTACATTACAACAAATTTCAATTTATTATAGAGAAATTGAAGGAACCTTATTTCATATAAAATCGAATAAATAAGTGATTGTTTATCCTTTACGTGATTATATTGAAAATGGTTAGAATCAACCTTAATCAAGCTTATCGAGGATAACCAAACATAAGTAATTGGTACCAGTGAAGAAACTGTCACCAAAAAAAATATAAGAGCAACAAAGGCCCAAAAATAGATTCCATTACGGTAATTCTAAATGGATCGCATCCCTTTCCTTGTCCTATTAGAATTCATCCTTTTATATTTTTATCTATTTTAAGAAGATTTTAATAGAATTCTGATTTTTTCGTTTTATCTTTTTTTTTCCAGGTCTTACCTTGCTGACACCTTGTTCACATTTTGTTCCCACTCTTTCTTTATTCTTCTTTATTTTTGATGGTCCAAGGGATCCCCAATCCCAGTCCATTTTGGATGAACTCTTATTTTCATAAACTATTAAAGTCATTAATTTTTGAGAAAATCTAAGAGACCTATTCCGGGTTTAATTTTGGTTGTATCTTTGAACTCGAAGAATTTGCGAAAAAAATATTTGAAGTTGACCTATCAAAATCTTGTTTTTATTTTAATAGAAAGACTCTTTTAAATTTCTCTTATATCTGGACCATTAGTATTCCTTTCCTTGAATTTGATAAAATTATTAAATATTGTAATGGATGTGAGATTTGTGTTATAATTTTCTTATTTATATATTTCTGCAAAAATCTTTTATGAGTGGGTTCTTGGTCCCTTTCTCTAGAACTTTTGATATGTTTGTATTCTTTATTTAATTCAAAATATATTTATTTATGTATTTGAATAATACATATCTGGAGTTCATTGATTAACATTCTCTTACATTTATACTTTTCCTGATAAGTTTCAAGATAAATATTTTAAGAGTTCAAAGAGGAGTACAACCTCTATAAAAACAAACGGGGGATTTTATCCTCATGAGGTTGTTGTTTCGATCTTAACCAATTCAAATATCAACAAAACCAAACCAGGAAAACCAGCATTCCTTGAGTGTATTTTTATCTTGTTGTCTTATTCAATCAAAATAAAAGGTTTCATGTCTAACCTTGGCCTACACCTAAGACATAATCAACATCATACCCTCTTGATTACACAAGAACAACATTGCAACCAATTTTCCTTACATCTACATGACTGACAATGTCTACTAGATTGACCTAAATATTAGCTTCAATAGTATTACATCACAAATTATTTATAGGATTTACAATATGAAAAACCATAAATAAAGGCGCCCAAAAACAGTTACAGATCCATGTAGATCATTGGATAAAAATTCTGTGAATCTTGGAATTCTATTGCAGTCGACTACCAGTAGACCTACATTTGGTCTTCAATCAGTTTCTACATGAACTCTTTTCAACCTTATTTTGACTAAAATTTTGACTTGTTCTCAATCTCTTTGTCTTTGACTTTTCCCAGTCGATCACTTTGACCTTTGACTTTCACTCCTAGTCGATCCACCTCGACTAGAAATTCATTGTAAAGAATATAACAAACCAACATTCTCCCACTTGTTGTCTTCTTTGTTGAAAGATGAGACATTGTTTGTGCAATGATGTGTCGTAGGAAGGGACATTGTATTCATTTTTTACAAGGTAGTAAATTGTTTCAAAAACACTCTTGACATATATTCTTTTGAACATTGGCACTCTACAAAGTTTTTTAACTTCCATGAATTCTTTGGATTTTATGACGTCTAGGTCTATGAGTTTGTGTAGAATTTTTTTTTGTAGCTCAAAAGAAGAACTCGTAATAGTGTCATTTTTACAAAGGAACGACTCAAAGTGACCATTTATAGGATCCTCATTATGGAACAATACGCCATACTCTTTTGTGGTAATAATTAAATTAAATTGCAAATAAATTTTCATTTGGGTTTTTTACCATACCCAAATTGGTATTTTAAACCACTTTGATATCCAATATATATAGAAAAAAATTCCCCATAGGCCTCTCAATTTTAATCGTATATGAGTTAAACCCAATTTGGACATTTTTTCTAAATACATTTCTAGGTTGGACATTTTTTCTAAATACATTTATGGGTTGCTAATGTTGTGCATATGTATCAATGTCTCTTCATGAAGTTCATTTTGATGACGTATAATTGCCTCAAAAAAAAATTACACCAATTCTTAAATACTCAATTGTTCATTTTATTGGCTCTCATATGAGTATGTAAAATGTAATAAAACTTGTAAGTTGTCAAACAAATAGTCTCCACCCAAGTAAGAAAAATTGATTAAATGAAACAAGATATTATTCTCTATTAAAAGGTCCAATTTATTTGTTTTCATGAGCTATGCATAGTCATCTCAACGTGTTCAATGCATTGGAAGTACTTTGCAAACTGAGATAACTAGTATCGACACCTAGTGTTTGAGTGATCTAGTTTTGCTAGGTTAATTTTTTTTCCATATTTTTTTCGCTTTACTTTTTACAATCACAATAAACAAAACAAGTGATATGCATAAATATAAGTTTCATTTTCAATTCACTATCTAAAAGGTATTAAAAACATAAACATCTTCAATCAAGACAAGGTAGAAGAAAAAGGTGAAAGAGGTTTTGCACAAGACGAATATTCATATTTTATATATTAGGTGTAAGTTAAACAACAAGGAATTACGAGAATTTTGAGGTAAAAAAAGGGCCTCAAAATAAAACAAAATGTATTATCAATCACAACTTTAAAAGAACCAATAGGATATAGTTTTGGAGGGAAATAAAAAAAAAAACTATTTTTTTCTCACATTTTTTACTTATCTCATAGGTTTACTCAAATTTCAAGTATATGACTCATTGGATGCGGAATTAAATTCCACATCTAAAAAGTACCCACTTTTCATACCTTTGATACATCCATAGTGAGATATACTGGAAATACATGAATATTTCTAGTATATCCCATTGTGGGTCTATCAAAAGTATGTAGAGTGCATACTCCTTGGATGCGGAATTTAATTTCACATCCAACAATTGCATACACTTGAAATTTGAATTTGAGTAAACCTATAAGGATACAAGTAACAAATACGAGAAAAAAAGTATTTTTCTTTATTTCCCTTGAACTTTTATATGTCTTATTTTATTATTTTACTAGATTAATTTTTTTTTCCTTTTTCCTTTTTTTTTTAACAATATAAGATAATAAAAAAAGTTAAATGCACAAAATTAAGCTACATTGTCGATCTATTTATAAGTATTAAAAGTATCAAAATATATAAATAAAACAAGAATGGAAAATTCAACCCTAATGCTTGGACAATGAAAAAATAGAAGTGCATAAAACTAAGTTACAATATCTACAAGTAAAAAAAACAAAAATACAATAGTAGTTCTTATAAACAATGTGTACCAACTAACAAATAAAATTATTTTCTACTCCATGGAAAATAAAATTTATCTGAACATTATTTATTTTGTGAAAAAAATTGAGATCCAGGAAGAAAAATTTACTATGAAAAAGAAGTAGCAAGTTATTTCACTAAGCATGTCTTGTAACAACATGTTATATGATAGTTTGTTACATGTAATAATGATAACTTAAACTCCTATTCTTGGGGGAAAAATGAGATAAACCTAATTATTTTTATTGAATGTGATAGACTACCTTTTGACTATGTATATATGGGTCAATATTGTATGGCAACTGTACCCTAACAAATAGTTTTTAAGAAAATAGGGAAGTTGGTTTCTTTACAATTGTTGTAGAATCCCATGGGTCGAAAAGATTTCAAGTCCCATTGAGAATATGCCTCCATTTATTGATTTCACATATGTAGCTTAATTTAAATGAGACATTAACACCAAGTTTCCCAGCTTCCCCTAGGAAAGTTATTACAGATGCATTTCAAAATAGACACAGAACTGCAAATTGTTCAAACTTCATACAACTTGAAGATGGTGGTGGAGCTATTGTGGGTCTTGAGGAGCTACTCATTTATTTTCTTTGAAGATCATATCTACTATTATTGAGGTGGAATCCAGTTCTCTCAATACCATTGGAAAACATGTTAGAGCTAACAAAAGTAAGAGCAAGAGTGACATGGAACATTTCCTTAGTAGGAATTCAATTATCATTGAGGGCATGCAGTATTATTTTTAATTGGTGTAGTTTGAACATTCTATTTTTTTTACGTTTTGACAACTATCATG
>SNQJ01S0026005.1:0-22343 GCA_010110895.2 Picea sitchensis
GATATTTCAAGAAAAAATCAAATACATATAAGCTGGTCTCTAGGTCCTGAAATCAACCACCTCTATAAGAAACTACCGCTACTTGCAACATTGTCTTACATTTTATCTTTGATTAGTTCTTTTAAGCAATCAAAACATTTTAATAACTAGGACTAACCAAAACATTAACAATTCATCCTATAGATTGTAACTTCATGCTATCCATCAAAAGAGAACTTTTTGTACGGTTGCCTGAGAGGAATTATCTCTGAACTCTTTGCTCACACCCTCTTGAACAGTGAAAGCTTTCTTTGAAAGAGTATCTGCTCTGTGGATGAATTCTTTGTAAACATGAGTAAAGGAAATTTCTTTGAAATCACCTCTCAATACCTGTACTCTGTTCATAATAGGCTTTAGGAATAGATTAGTGATATTGCTCTTTCCATTTAACCAACCAATTATGAGCTTAGAATCACCCAAAACATGGATCCTTTTCACCTTTGTTCCAGTGCAATCTTCAACAAAATCCAAAGTGCAAATAGTTTAGCTTTGTTATTAGAGCCAATTCTGGTGCCATACTTCATAGTAAAGTGATGAGTTATTGAGAAATAGAATGGCTCCTACACCACTCATCTAGTGAGCCCTGGCTTACTCCATTGAAGAAGCCCCACACCTTTGAAAGATCTATTAAAGGGGTTTTGAGTTTCCTTGGAACAGAGTTTCTATTTATTAGTGGTATTTTGGTTTTGCCCTTGAACTTCTTTCATATGTGAATACAATTTGTCATGCATGCGGCTACGTCAAACAATAGTCGTCCTGCACTACGAAGGTGCCAGCTCAATGACATAAGGGCGTCTCGGCCCAAGATCTAGTCGCGGTTAAATTATTCAATATGGTTTGCAGATGGATATATCGAGTTGGGGTTATAGAGGCAACACTGTGGATCAATCCCTAGTGGCGTAGATGATTGTAAGCCCTTGTTACCAATTCCCCCCTTACAATTTTTTTGTCACACATGCATAATATTAACTCGATATTAAGTAAGAAAAACATTTACGTTTGATTGAACATTAATCTATGTGCAAAATAAATATATGATAAAATAGATTGAGCTGACATATTAAAAGAAAATGAGGTACTCGAAAAAATACCATTTATTTGAAGCATCTCATCTATTTGCATCATGTGTTCTCTTGTCCAACACCTCATCCAATGAATTACCTATCATGTCCAAAAATTATAAAGGCAACCATATTATCATTAATTATCTGTTGAGAAATCAAATATATTATATATAATGTAGTTTAATATTAATGGAGTGCTTCTCTAATTATCTTATGAATTATAAAGGCAACCATATTATCATTAATTATCTGTTGAGAAATTAAATATATTATATATAATGTGGTTTGATGTTAATGGAGTGCTTCTCTAATTATCTTATGAATTATAGAGTTGTGATTTCAAAAGTTCTTGAAAAGTAAAAACAAGTTCTCTGAACGAGTTAAAAAGTAAGATTTTGGTTTAAATACTTATACTTTTTCTATTCCATTTATCATATTGGACGTATTTGAGATTTTAACAAGATATATTTTCTTTGTTCAGATATCATATTAAAAGCATTTGAGATTTAAACAAAATAATATATGGGTATGGAGTGTACTTCTTTTCAAATCATATATTAAAAAAAATTCAAACATATATATATATATTTCATGTCTAATACATTCTCAAATTGTCAATTATGTATTTAAAAAAAATTAGTTGTACCCACATCAAATTATGTATTAAAAAACAATAAAATAGTTGTACCCACCATCATATCGACTTTATTGAAGAATTCAACAACATTGTAAAAAAATTCTGCATTGTATTTTTTTTAAATAAAGAATATAATTTATTTTAAATTACTAAAACTACTATGGTAAAACTTTTTTATCTAATCAAAGATTAGTTAAATGATATTTTTAATTAATAAAAAAAAGTTTAATAATAATTTATTTAGAAACATTGTAAAAAATGGACAAATTTTTTGCAACCTATACAACTAATTCAAGAACTAAATAACATTGTAGGTAATGGCTTTCCTTGTTTTTGTTTGTTATCAAGATAAAAATACGTTCTTCATGTGTTGTAGTAGAACAATGGTTAAGGTTTTACTTTTGAGATCATTTCTTACAAATATTTGATTAATTTATGGTTGACCACATCATGAAGTCGATAAATATTGAGCAAAAGAAGAGATAGAAGGTAAACATGCCTCATCCCTCGATGCTCAATGCAACATAATGACAAGTTTCCAAAATTAACACTTGCTCCCTAGATGCTCAATGCAACATAATGACAAGTTTACAAACTTAGCACTTGCAATTTTGGAGATTGAGAAACTGCATGATCTTGACTTCCTCCTACCACAACTGAATGACTTTGCTTTGATCTGGGGTTGTTTATGTTCTTATGATGTATCTATTATTCCATTCTCGAGTCTCTATATAACCCTATGGGTTGTTTTTAGGACTTATGGGAATTTTAGTAATTAGCCAACAAATGTTTTGAGTTTTGATAGTGCTTGTGACCACTCTATTGTCATATCTTTTTGTATAAAATACCATCCATGTGCATATTTCGATTTATTAATAGGGAAAATTAGATGTTTTATTAAAATATTGATTAATCAAAGTTATGATAAAGAAACATATTATACAAAATAAACCATCGTATTCTCATGTTCTTTAGAATAACATTGCAAATCTTCCCTCATATTTTTTAAGAAAGTGTCCACTTTCATTGAACATAAAATAATTATATTTATTAAATTTAATTTATATTAAACTTTATTAACAATAAAAATTGGTAGAAAATGTATGTTAATGAATTTATAAAGGAAAAAAAACACTGAAGTTTTAAAAGAGAAAAGTACATTATTAAATTTTGACTTGAAAAGTAGTTTAAATAATATGTGTGGGAAGGTGCCTCTATTGAGGACGCTTTAAAAAATGGCTTAGTGCTCAACTTTCAAAAAAACACACAAGGTTTTTCCACTCTTAGTTGCCTGGGGCATTTGGATCGCTCGGAACCATGCTATCTTTGAGAATCTACCTCCTTAGCGCATAGACATCCAAATTCTCGCCATTCTAGAATCATATCCGCAATCAACATTAAAAAATCCACCTAGCAGACATCTTAAAACTCACATCCAAATTGGTCACCCCTGGGCTTCTTTAGACAGGGTTGCACAAGGTGACCCATCCATGGGAGGGGCATGGGGGATCAGATACCTCTCAGTAACCCACTCCATCTCTTTCTCTACTGGTATTGGATTCGCTACAAATAATTTCAGCAAGCTCATGGCCCTTAAGCTCATATTACAACTTGTCAGGGAAAGCGGTATCACTCAGCTTCATATCTATGGAGATTCATAGTTGGTCATGAATTGGATGAATGATGTTTATTCCTTACAAAACTATGTGCTTCTGCCTCTTTTCCAAAACACCAAAAATAACATTTTGAATTTCATTCATCTTACATTTGATCATGTTTATAGAGATAGGAACCAAAAAGCGCACCTCTCCAAAATTGCACTAGCGATGGATTGAGGCTTATGGAAAATACGGGAAAAATCCCAAAGAGCCTCTTTTGAATATTTTCATGCAAGGAAAATTTTAGAGGTTAAATTTCGTCCATGGGCTATTTTTCCTTGTTTTTTTCCAAAAAAAGATTCATTAATTTCCATTTTTTCTAAAAATGAGTCGCTCAGATTCTATAGGATAAAATCGTTTTACCTTAAAAATCACCAAATTTAATAGAAACTATATAAAATCCTTAGGTATCTGAATATTTTTACGAAAATATCGCCAAACATTTTACAATTTGAATATTAAGGACTAGTAAGATTCGCCAAGGTTTCTACACTTCAAGATAAATTTCCATCCTTAAAATTTTCCCCGTTTTCATGAATCTTGGCTCCAATTAGCATAAGTTTTTTCTTTGGTTTTTTTAGAAGTATATTTTCTACACTATCTTCAAGACACAATTATGCATGATGTGGTTGATCGAATTTACAATAGACTAATGGATGTATATTCTCTAATATAAATTGGTACCTGTTGATTGTATTATGTTGGGTATTCTAGGTAGCCATAACCTTTTTGGACATTTCCTTTTGTGGTTTGCTAGTGCACTATCATAGCACCAACAACAATGTGTTTAGGAAATTGCAAAGCATCGTACATTTCACATTGCATATGGTTGTTTCGATGGCATGTTAAGGTTGTTGTAACACACTAAGAGAGGTTCAAGGAATAGTGCACTAATGTTAGCACATCAAGAGGCTCACGTGTTATATCAAGTTGAATGCACGATCGTTTCATTGGATGCACAACGAGTGGTGTTTCTACCACGACACCATCGTTGGTGCATGATGTGTCACACTGACATAGTGCATTACAAAAAAATGATTGCAACATATAAATGTGGCATGTGCATGCATTGATAATGGTCTGGAAAACTCTATATAGCCACACCCTTGCAATTTAAAAAAATCAAAATTAACTAATTTTTCATTGAAAACAAAAATCACAGAAATGTGAAATAAGGCATAACAAATCAAATTACCTGTCTTTTTCTCCATGGTCAATGAGGCATTGTCATGGAAATGCAAAAATTGCTCCGAAGGTTTTTTTAAGATCAAATTGAGAATTTTAATCCATCGTTGATGGAGAATGGAGACCAAATTCGACGATTCAAAAACACCAAACATTAGGGTGAGGGTATAGTGAAAAGAAGCATTGATGCTTAGAGGGTAGGAAAGCACTAAAGTATGGTAAAAATAAAAATCGATTGGGGTAAAAATTAAAAATTAGATTGGGTAAACAAATGTATTTTACCTTTATTTCATTGCACCATATATTTTGATCCATTGATGTGCCATATATTTTTTCTACCAAAACCTACGCTTTCCACCTCCATTAAAGACCTCCACTAGAGCAATTAAGGGAGAAAGGAATCCACTAAAACCTCGACTGAACCATGTTTTCCTTATAGTGACTACCCTTGTTTTCATTCTCTACTCTAGAATTGTGACATTTTGTTTTACATGTTTTGTATATTAATAGGTTGTTTGTAGTAGTAGTTTTTTTTCGAGGAAAATCTCATGGGGGAACCCTTTGGCACTGTTATCGCGCAATCTATACTTTCCCAAAGCCCAAGGCAAGTAAGGGAGATTGGTGTAACAAACAGGATATCCTATCAATGTCACCTTAATAGGAAATCCCCACTTTTTAGGGATAGGCAGGGTCTACCCCAGGGGAGGCGTCCCCGGTAACCAAAAGGGATGGAAAATTAGGGTTGTGGTCAAGATATATTCCCCTCTCACTTGTTACCAAAATCACTACGTCTGTGTCTAAAAGATGAGGTTAATGAAGTGTTCGATGTACCTGCCCGGAACAAGACAATATAATATGCATATNCAAAAGGGATGGAAAATTAGGGTTGTGGTCAAGATATATTCCCCTCTCACTTGTTACCAAAATCACTACGTCTGTGTCTAAAAGATGAGGTTAATGAAGTGTTCGATGTACCTGCCCGGAACAAGACAATATAATATGCATATACAATAATTCCAAGTACAAATATGATAATAACACCTCAATAGACAATGGACAGTGAAAATAAGTGCTAACTGATATAAAATTGCAGCAGTTAATAAGTTTACAACAACAATTAATAAATTGTAACAGCTGCAATAAAAGCTCTTCGGAATTGCTTGAAAAGACAGTGAAAATATAGCATTTGCTAAGCAGAATGATAATCAAATGTCATAAGCAACTTATGAAGTGTTTAGATAGCATTCAAAGTCAATTATACATAAAATTTGTTGTAGTTAGATGACTGTAGAAAACATTTATAACAACAGCAAGAAAGTTAGTTATCTAGGCTAAATTAGTGTTAGATTTAATTAGTAATAGCTTAAGAGAATAGTGTTTGAGTGTTTGATCAACCTTCCAACAAAAGAGAGACAAGAGACTAGTGCCTTTAGGGTTTATGGAGTCAATTGTATCAACACACTAACTTGGAGAGACAACAATGATTATACCTGTCTAAAAGATAACAAGGTGGAAGCTTGAGAAGTAGTGCCTTAAGTTCTCAAGCACCAAGCCTCAAAGAGAAGGTTCAACTAGAGTGTAAGCACTTCTAGGCAATAAGAACTATAGACAAAGCTTCTAAAGTGATAGCACTTTAGGGCTCTAGAAGTTTGTCTCGACAAGATCTTCTTAAGCAAAACTAGCAAAATAAAGAGCAAGAAAGAAGCACTTTATGTTTCTTACTCCTAGGGTTTCAAGCAAGGAATTTCATAATATTACATATGAACAAGTAAACATACCATAGATATTTATCATAAAATGAAAATTGCAGATTTACTTACTTCACCAAGAATAATCAAGCACAAAAATCCTAGATTTGTCAAAATTTCACCAAGAAATGATCCAAAATGCATCCAAAATAGTCTCCAAGCAAGTGTGTCTTGGTAATTTATGCCAATAATCCCTTTAGGACGAAAATTTCAATCCTCCCTCTTGTGAGAGGTGAGTTGTGATGGTAAAATTAATGTACTTTTTGTTTATTTATACAAAACTGGTGACCTTTAATTAATTTCAGGTCAAATAAAGGCCGACCTGGGCAATTTACAAATAAATTCAAATTAGACATAAATAAAATTAATTAGCATCTAAAAAAAACTTCCAAGGGTGACGTCATGCCCTTCTAACGTGACATTGAGCCCCTAAGGTGGAACGTTGGGCTCCAGATGTTGAATGTTTGGCCTCCAAAGGCCCTAGATGATGCCCACGCGTGCCAACTAGCTCACAATTGCCCTCAAAATGCAAACCCTAGCTCTAGATGACATATGGGGTCATGATGGTGACATCATGGGCTCTCAAAGATCAACGTCCAGGTGGAAAAGCAAGATCCCCCTGGGTCTAGGTCTACCGGGGTGCCTCCAAGTTGACGTCCTTCTTTCTTCTTGGTGCAAATCTTTGATGTCTTCTTGCCCTTGGTTGGGGTTACCACATCCATCTGTGGGATTTCATCCCCATGGAGGTCTGAGCTAATCATTTCCCCACATGTACTTGTACACCGGGCAAAGTCCTGCAACAACAATAAGTACACCCTCCAGGGGTTCATAAGTCACAGGGATCATAACATATAAGTCACATCAGATAAATAAATTACCCAAACATGTGCATCAGACCCCCTTTTACCCAGACAAATGCTCAAAGACTTTATGCAATTTAACAAGTCAAGTTTGGAGAAGGTATCAGGGTGTCCTATTGGGCTAATCCTCCTTAAATTTGGGGTGTTTCCTAGGTGAGAACCAATCTAGGTCATGTAAGTGTGTGTGGAGTGGTGTGGGGTAAGTGTTTGGGCATGGGGTGCAGTGATAACAGGGAAATGTAGATCTTACCTGTGGGTGCCTTTGTAGAGGGCGAGTTGCACCTTGCCATAGATGTCATTTTTTTCCTACCCCATTCAATTTATTTTATTCTTAGCTTCATTGCTTTTGATCTTTTTCTTTTATGCTTCAAGGGAAGAGTTGAGGGACATTGTCCTGGCTTGGTGACCAAAGGTGACAATGTTATCCACAAGCATGTCATGGAGATGAGAAAGCTCGATCATGACAAGAACCCCTTTCGCTTGGCTATGCCACCAAGAGCCACTACCCTGGTTTGGTGATCGGATAGATGATAGTGGCATACCGCTACATGCCCATGGTCATAATAGGTCATCTCATGATGAGACCTCATATCCACCAACTAATACCTTGAGTGTTTGTTTTTCTTATGGGTTCCCTTTTCTTACTGAGAAGATTTTTACTGCATTCTCAGGAATCCCTGGGCGAAGCATCTCAAAGATTTCATTTTTGGCTTTTAACTCTTGCCAACCACTTTTACCCTCTGGGCCTTTAGCCCCTTCTTCCCACAAGGTAAGGTACAACCCTTCCTAGTGTGGCAAATACCAATGCCTGAACAAAGGTAGGGGGGAAATGAGAGGAATAAAGATGGAAAGTGGTAAGTATGGAGGGAATGGACGATGACTCTTCATAGACCCACCCAGTGGCAACCCATCCTAAAGGGAGATCAACTTACTAGGGCATCATGTCACCCTTCCAGGTATGAACAAGTTAAAGAGCATAATTTCCAAGAAAACGTTATGAAATGAAGGAGAATTCAATGCAACATATTCAAGTGCTTCAATAATCAGAGTGACACATACCATGATACCCGGACTCATTACCTCATGGAGAAAGACTTATTGTTACTTCAGGACCAAGCTAGTGGGATGGATACTGTTGATGTTGATAAATTGGTTGCGTTGAAGAAAAGAAGGGCCCTCCGAGGCCATGCTCAAGTCATCCGGCTCTCGACACTCCATGTCTAGGACCCGTGGGCCTCGAGAAATGATCTCCTTAGTTATCCCTAGGGTAGGGAATAACATTTGGCTCCAACTCGGGGACATGTGCTCACCGTAGAGTGCATGAGAACCTCAGCATTTCCGGTATGACCTATGCCTGCTAGATCTCAACAAAATGCATCAATAATCCTTAGGGTGGTGATATCACCCCTTGTTCATATATGATATAATAAAATCAAAAGCATCATAAGAATGCATATACACAAGTGAGACAAAATAATATGTAAAATGTAACTACAACTATGTTAACATGATATGCAGATGGTATATACAATGGATGAAAATGTCTACCTACCTCTACTTACCTGTTAGTTGTGTCAGCACCATGATTTTCATAGCTAAGGTTAGAGGTTTGTCAACAATTTGCAAATTCATGCCTATTAGCACCCATATTGTTTTTATGCCTGGCATCATCTAACATCTCCAAGGGTCAGTTTCAAAAGGAAGGTTTTCATTTATTATTTCCATTTCCATTTGCAACTGCGCACTGCAAAATTTGCTACGCGTTGCGCAGAGCGCTTCACTACGCAAAGGATTTTGTCGCGCAGTAGATTATCGTCGCGCAGTGGATTTCTGTCACGCATTGGATTTTCGTCGCGCAATGGATTTCGTCGCGCAGTGGATTTCATCACGCAGTGGGATATCACACATGGAATGTTGTCGCACATAGGATGTTGTCAGGCAGAGGATGTCATCGCGCAGTGGATTTCATCATGCAATGGATTTTCCTGTGCACGGGCTACAGGTCGCACTGCGAAAATCACTAGTTTAGTAGTCAAATTCAAGATCAGTTTCTGACCAACTGGAGAGGAATTTTGAAAATACCGAGAGGTTTTTGTCGAGGACAACCCAAATAATAAAATCCTCTCTCAGGTTTGCGAAATGTGTCACGGATTGGGATATTTGAAGGAATATTTGAGCCCTATTTTTCAGTTTTTCTGATTTTCTGTCCGAGACATGTTTTTGCAACGCGTATTCCAACTAGCTGGAAATGAATTTCAAAAAACCAAGTTTTTATTTATAATGATCTTAATTAAAAAACCCTCTCTCATTTTCAGAAAATAGTTTTTTATTAGTGAGATATGATGTCATATTTAACGCCTATTTTACCAGTCTACTGCGAAATCCGTTGTGTTTTTGTTGTAGGTTATTGTTGCGTAGAAGAATTCTTTTACAAGGGTGACAGAGTGTCCAGAAATGCACATGATGACTAATCACAATCATATGGTTTAATTTTTGTCACGATCAATGATTGTAAAGAATATTTTGGTTACGATTATGATTTGGCAAAGTCGGGTTTTCTATTTTTAGTGAATCCGTTGAAGTTATTGTTCTCTTTCAAAGAAAACGAATCCATGATTCTAGGAGGGAGTATTTCGACCCTAGCAGCCAAGGGTGAAATTAAATTTCTATATATGGGGATCATTTTCATGTAAACAGGGTTGGTTGGCCAAATTGGTAGACGATGGCCATTGTATGTAATTTGAGTTTTTTTTTACCGAAACTTAATGCAAAGGTCTTGTAACTTGATGAAAAGATTCTAGTTGTAGCAGTCAGATGTATTGTGCCTCTTTCTTTGCGTATGTGCTTCCTGTCATCTTTATTCATATAAATTTTTGTCTATTTCAGAATGAATTTTCGAACCTGTGGATTTGTTGTGTAGTACCCCTTGTTCGTGCCACTTAGACAAAACATTTTCTTCTAAAGCTAACTCTGAATTCGCCCGCAGTGGTGCTTCGAGTTACTTCCTGTGTTTTTCTCCCGCCACACATTACGGTTTTACATTGAAGATTGTTGCTCGCCTAGCCTTATCCTCTCAAGTTCTGTCACGAAGTCATTTGTCTTTGTCATTCCCTCAAATCGACTCCATAGCCCAAGTCTTACTTTCTTGCACCAATATAACTAGAGCCTATTTTATCAAAGGTGTTAAATCTAGCCACTGCTTTCAAATCCATATGTTGCGCAAAGACCGCGCCTTCTGAGATAGCCCTCTCCAGATCCGAAAGGCTAGTTTCGGGTCTCAAAATTGGTTGAAAAAGTTACCTTCGTCGTTTTTTTATCAGCTGAATATATTTATGCAGTGTTAACATTATGGCGTCATTGTCGGGGACAGAATTGAATGAAACTTTCCCTGGGAAGAACGACATTGTTTCAGTTCTAAGGTCTAAGAGAAGCAGACACTTAGGCACATATTGGTTGTATTTATGCTCTAGCGACTCCACACATCAGAAAATCAGTTGAAGGTGATTCCACTGGCAGAAGAATCTAGAGATAATTTTTTCATGGCGACTCCAATCAAGCTTCAAATGTGATTCAAAGACTCCACTGGAGAATGAGACCTGTTGACAGAGATATGGAAGAGCAGTATGGAAAAATAAGGTACTCGAGCTTAAGTTTAGTTCAAGAAGTAATTTTCTATTTTATCAATATCTTCTTGTCCTTTCCTGAGTTTTTCAAAAGAATATTTCTTCACTTACTGTGTTCAAATGAATCCCAGAGATCTACCCTTCTATATCCTTCATTGCAAATTGTAGGTATACCTCCTTCTTGTATAGCCGATATTCACCAAGCTCCTTCCTCTGAACCATATGATATTCATGATCATTCTTGTGAGCTTAATGAAACCAAAGTTGAGCTTGTACCTTCTGTTCTTAATCCTGCACCCTCCAAGATTCAAGAAAGATACAATCCTCTTAAATTGCCTTCCATCCTTCATGACTTTCCTCTGAAACATTATAAGTACCTTCCTAGGTTTGATGGAGAGCTTGGTGGACATTCAGCTGAAAAACATATTCAAATCTTTGAGCATTTTATAGATCTTTTTGAGATTGAACATGATGATGTGTCTATGAGGGCCTTTTCTCAGTCCTTATAAGGAGATGCCAAAGCATGGTTTAGATATTTACATCCTCAGTCGATTAGCTCGTGGGATGAATTGAGGGGAGATTTCCGTAGATTTTGGGGTGAGAGAAAGTCATGGAATCTACTCCTTTCAGAGTTTTATGTCATGAGAAGAATGAAATATGAAACCATCTCAAATTTCAGTAGGAGGTTTGCTAGTCTTTATTATAAATTTCCTAAAGAAGATCAACCTCATGAAGTCGTTGCCATGCTCCATTTTGTAACAACCTTTCAATTAGAATTATCTTCTCTTCTGATGGAAAGGAAGTCTATGTATTTGTAGCAGATGTTTAATAATGCTCAGGAAGTGGAAGACAATATTCAAGCATGCAGTCAAGAAGATGAATTTTCAAATCAGCTTGTTGAAGAGTAGGTTGATGTTCCAAGCTTTTCCTTGTTAGATGACATTGCAGATATTGTTGATTTGCCTATATATGATGAAGATGATGATGATTATGATGTTGACTTCCTAGAACAACCAGTTGCATGTTCTCTATCGGAAAATGTTCCTTTCCAGCAATGTAATGAGAGCAATCAGCGTACATATCACAGTTACAAAGAAGAAAGTATTGAATCAACTAAAGGAAATTCTTTACATTTATGCTTTTCTTCATTTAAATTGTTGAAATAAAATTCTAAGATCATCATTGAAGCAAAGGAATGTGTGTTGATACCAAATCACACTAATTCACTGGAACAAACTGACAAGAAATTGGAACAATATTCGCATGTGTTTGATGACCTTGTTACTTGTTATGTAGGAGGTCTTGTTAGTTCAAAATTGCAGCCATTGGTCGAAGATGAATCTAAAAATGAGTATGTTCAACAATCCAAAGAAATTGAAAAATGCATATGACAGTAGTGAAGAAAATGAAGAGGGTTTTAAATAAGGTGAAAGAACCTTGCCATTATGTTTTGCTTCTTTCGAATTGTTGAAGAAAAATGTTTATAATGTTTCAAATAAAAAATCCTACAGGCATGATGTTGAATATGAAGAAAGAAGTGGAGTTGCAAATGAAAACGGTCTTCCATTATGTTTTTATTCCTTTGAATTGTTGAAAGTAAATCATCAAATAACAGAGGAAGCAGTGAAGTCTGATTGCATTCACAGTGACATTGTTTTACATGAGAAAATTTTTATCAGTGAAGAGGACCAACAACCTTCTCATACTTTTAATGACCCTGTTGTTGATTACATGGAAAGTTGTTTTAGTTCAGATTTGCATCATGTGATCAACTACCAGCTTGGAAATAAATATGATGGTAAATCAACATCGGTGTTAGATATGGATTGCTTGCCACTAGGGGTTTCATTCCAGCTAGCATTGTCTTCTGATTCAGAATATTTTTATTTCCAGCAGTCTCCACATATTTTTCAGCCTTTTGTCGTAATCAATGGGTTGAATTACATGAAAACAATGAGGCAGTGGAAGGGGTGAAACATGATTGTTGTTTTATGCATGTTTTGGAGGATCCATTTGCAGTTTTGTTGGAGGCGGTAAACAACCCTATTGTTTTTGAATTTTTGAGATTGGAATTTATAGATAAATTTTTGAATGAATTAACAATAAACAAGCTTTGGAGCAAGCATGTGAAAAGAAACCAAAAAGTGGATAAAGTGATTGCATGGTTGCATTGGCATTTTGATTTCACTTGATTGAAATATTTTTCAGCAGTTAGGGTAGGTAGGAGTGAGAATAAGCTCGGTACTACGAGCATTTCTTTTAGAAATCTGAAGTTTTCATTTTCATCTTAGTTTCATATTTCAGTTTGGAGCATATAAAACTTTGGGTTTTTAGCGGATACATGCGATAGGTCAGAGCAGAGTTTTCAATGGTTCAAGAACATCCCAATGGATAGGCATAGGGTCTACGAGTTCTTTGCTACCTCACTAGGAGGATAGCGTCCCCATTGGAGCCAACTGTTAGCACCATGATGTTAATAGCTAAGGTTAGAGGTTTGTCAACAATTTGCAAAGTCATGGCTATTAGGATCCATATTGTTTTTATGCCTCGCATCATCTAACATCTCCAAGGGTCAATTTCAAAAGGAAGGTTTTCATTTACTATTTCCATTTCGATTTGTAACTGCACACTGCAAATTTTCTACGCGTTGCGCAGAGCACTTCACTGCGCAAAGGATTATGTCGCGCAGTGGACTTTCGTCACACAGTGGATTTTTGTTGCGCAATGGATTTTCGTCGCGCAGTAGATTTCGTCGCGCAGTAGATTTCATCACACAGTGGGATGTCGCGCATGGGATATTGTCGCACAAAGGTTGATGTCACGCATGGGATATTGTCGCACATAGGATGTTGTCACGCAGTGGATTTTCCTGCGCACAGGCTACAGGTCACACTACGAAAATAACTAGTTTAGTGGTCAACTTCAAGATCAATTTCTCACCAACTAGAGAGGAATTTTGAAAATCCCCGAGAGGTTTTTGTCGAAGACAACCCAAATAATAAAAACCTCTCTCAAGTTTGCGAAAGTGTTACGGATTGGGATATTCAAAGGAATCTTTGAACCCTATTTTTCAGTTTTAATGATTTCCTATCCGAGACATGTTTTTGCGACACGTAATCCGGTCAACTAGAGATGAATTTCAAGAAACCAAGAGAGGTTTTTCTTTATAACGATATTAAATACAAAAACCTTTCTTAGTTTCAGAAAATAGTTTTTTATTAGTGAGATATGATGTCATATTTAAAGCCTATTTTCCCAATCTATTGTGAAATCCGTTGCGTTTTTGTTGTAGGTTACTATTGCGTAGCAGACTTGTTGTGCAAGGGTGACAGAGTGTCCATAAATTCACATGATGACTAATCACAATCATATGGTCTAATTTTGATCATGATCAATAACTATAAAGAATATTTCGGTTACGATTATGATTTGGCAAAGTCGGGTTTTCTATTTTTAGTGAATCCGTTGAAGTTATTGTTCTCTTTCAAAGAAAACGGATCCATGATTCTAGGAGGGAGTAGTTCGACCCTAGTAGCCAAGGGTGACATTAAATTTCTGTATATGGGGATCATTTTCGTGTAAACAGGGTTGGTTGGCCAAATTGGTAGATGACAACCATTGTATGTAATTTGAGTTTTTTTGATCGAAACTTAATGCAAAGGTCCTGTAACTTGATGAAAAGATTCTAGTTGTAGCAGTCGGATGTATCTTTATTCATATCTTTTTATGTCTATTTTGGAATGAATTTTCGAGCCTTTGGATTCGCTGCGCAGCGCCGGTTATTCGCGCCACTTAGACAAAATGTTTTCTTCTAAAGCTAACTCTGAATTCACCTGCAGCGGTGCTCCGAGTTACTTCCTGTGTTTTTATCCCGCCACACATTACAGTTTTACGCTGAAGACTGTTGCTCACCTAGCCTTATCCTCTCAAGTTCAGTCACTAAGTCATTTGTCTTTGTCATTCCCTCAAATCGACTCCATAGCCCAAGTCTTACTTTCTTGCGCCAATATAACCAGAGCCCGTTTTATCAAAGTTGTTAAATCTAGCCACTGCTTTCAAATCCATATCCTGTGCGGAGACTGCGCTTTATGAGGGAGCCCTCTCCAGATCCGAAAGGCTAGTTTCGGGTCTCAAAGTTGGTTGAAAAAGTTACTTTCGTCGTTTGTTTATCATTCGAATAGATTTACGGAGTGCTAACATTCTGGCGTCGTTATCGGGGACGGAATTGAATGAAACTTTCCCTGGGAAGAACAACATTGTTTCAGTTCTAAGGTCTAAGAGGAGCAGACACTTAGGCACATATTGGTTGTATTTCTGCTCTGGCGACTCCACACGTTAGAAAATCAATTGAAGGTGATTCCACTGGTAAAAGAATCAAGAGCTAAAGTTTTCATGGTGACTCCAATCAAGCTTCAAATGCGATTCAAAGACTCCACTGGAGAATGAGACCTGTTGACAGAGATATGGAAGAGCAGTATGGAAAAATAAGGTACTCGAGCTTAAGTTTAGTTCAAGAAGTAATTTTATGTTTTATCAATATCTTCTTGTCATTTCCTAAGTTTTTCAAAGTAATATTTCTTCACTTACTATGTTCAAATAAATCCCAAAGATCTACCGTTGTATATCCTTCATTGCAAATTGTAGGTATACCTCCTTCTTGTATAGCCGATATTCACCAAGCTCCTTCCTCTGAACCATATGATATTCATGATCATTCTTGTGAGCTTAATGAAACCAAAGTTGAGCTTGTACCTTATGTTCTTAATCCTGTACCCTCCAAGATTCAAGAAAGATATAGTTCTCTTAAATTGCCTTCCATCCTTCATGACTTTCCTCTGAAACATTATAAGTACCTTCCTAGGTTCGATGGAGAGCTCGATGGACATTCAGCTGAAAAACATATTCAAATATTTGAGAATTTTATAGATATTTTTGAGATTGAACATGATGATGTGTCTATGAGGGCCTTTTCTCAGTCCTTACAAGGAGATGCCAAAGCATGGTTCAAACATTTGCATCATCGGCCGATTAGCTCGTGGGATGAATTGAGGGGAGCTTTCCATAGATTTTGGGGTGAGAGAAAGTCAAGGAATCAACTGCTTTCAGAGTTTTATGCCATGAGAAGAATGAAAGATGAAACCATCTCAAATGTCAATAGAAGGTTTGCTAGTCTTTATTATAAACTGCCTAAAGAAGTCCAACCTCCTGAAGTCATTGCCATGCTCCATTATGTAACAACCTTTCAATCAGAATTATATTTTCTTCTAATGGAGAGGAAGTCTATGTTTTTGCAGCAGATGTTTAATAATGGTTAGGAAGTGGAAGACAATATTCAAGCATGCAGTCAAGAAGATGAATTTGCAAATCAGCTTGTTGAAGAGCAGGTTGATGTTCCAAGCTTTTCCTTGTTAGATGACATCGCAGATGTTGCTGATTTTCCTATATATGATGAAGATGATGATGATTATGATGTTTACTTCCTAGAACAACCATCTGCATGTTCTCTATCAAAAAATGTTCATTTCCAGCAATGTAATGAGAGCAATCAGCCTACATATCACAGTTACAAAGAAGAAAGCATTGAATCAACTAAAGGAAATTCTTTACCTTTATGTTTTTCTTCATTTAAATTGTTGAAAGAAAATTCTAAGATCATCATTGAAGTAAAGGAATGTGTGTTGATGCCAAATCACATTAATTCACTGGAATAAACTGACATGAAATTGCAACAATATTTGCATGTGTTTGATGACCCTGTTACTTGTTATGTAGGAGGTCTTGTCAGTTCAAAATTGCAGCCATTGGTAGAAGATGAATCTGAAAATGAGTATGTTCAACAATCCAAAGAAATTGAAAAATGTGCATATGACAGTAGTGAAGAAAATGAAGAGGGTTTTAAATAAGGTGAAAGAACCTTGCCATTATGTTTTGCTTCTTTCGAATTGTTGAAGAAAAATGTTTATATTGTTTCAAATCATAAATCCTACATGCATGATGTTAAATATGAAGAAAGCAGTGGACTTGCAAATGGAAATTGTCTTCCATTATGTTTTTCTTCCTTTGAATTGTTGAAAGTAAATCATGAGATAACACAAGAAGCAGTGAAGTCTGATTACATTCACATTGACATTATTTTACATGAGAAAATTGTTATCAGTGAAGAGGACAAACAACCTTCTCATACTTTTAATGACCCTGTTGTTGATTACATGGAAAATTGTTTCAGTTCATATTTGCATCATGTGATCAACTAGCAGCTTGGAAATAAATATGATGGTAAATCAACATCAATGTTAGATATGGATTGCTTGCCACTAGGGGTTTCATTTCAGCTAGCACTATTTTCTAATTCAGAAGATTGTTATTTCCAGCAGTCTCAACATATTTTTCATCCTTTTTGTGGTAATCAACAGGTTGAATTACATGAAAACAAGGATGCAATGGAAGGGGTGAAACATGATTGTTGTTTTATGCATGTTTTGGAGGATCCATTTGCAGTTTTGTTGGAGGCGGTAAACAACCCCAATGTTTTTAATATTTTGAGATTGGAATTTATAGATAAATTTTTGAACGAATTAACAGTAAACAAGCTTTGGAGCAAGCATGTGCAAAGAAACCAAAAAGTGGATAAATTGCTTGCATGGTTGCATTGGCATTTTGATTTCACTTGATTGACATTTTTTTCAACAGTTAGGGTAAGTAGGACTGTGAATAAGCTCGGTACTACGAGCATTTCTTTTAGCAATCTAAAGTTTTCATTTTCAGCTTAGTTTCATATTTCAATTTGGAGCATATACAACTTTGGGTTTTCAATGGATACATACGACAGGTTAGAGCAGAGTTTTCAATGGTTCGGGAACATCCCAATGGATAGGCACAGGGTATACGAGTTCTTTGCTACCTCACTAGGACGATAGCATCCCCGTTGGAGACAGTTGTTAGCACCATGATTTTCATAGCTAAGGTTAGAGGTTTGTCAACAATTTGCAAAGTCATTCCTATTAGCACCCATATTGTTTTTATGCCTTGCATCATCTAACATATCCAATGGTGAGTTTCAAAAGGAAGGCTTTCATTTATTATTTCCATTTCGATTTGCAACTATGCGCTGCACAGAGCACTTCACCATGCAAAGGATTATGTCGCGCAGTGGATTTTCGTCGCTCAGTGGATTTCTGTCGCACAATGGATTTTCATCGTGCAATGGATTTCGTCGCGCATGGGATGTTGTCACACATAGGATGTTTTCGTGCAGAGGATCTCATCACGCAATGTATTTTCCTGCACACAGGCTACAGGTCGCACTACGGAAATGACTGGTTTAGTGGTCAACTTCAAGATCAAACTCTGACCAACTGGAGAGGAATTTTGAAAATCTACGAGAGGTTTTTGTCGAAGAAACACCAAATAATAAAAACATCTCTCAGGTTTTCGAAATGTGTCACGGATTGGGATATTCAAAGGAATATTTGAGCCTTATTTTTCAGTTTTCGTGATTTCCTGTCCGAGACATGTTTTACCGACACGTATTCCAACCAGATGGAGATGAATTTCAAGAAACTAAGAGAGGTTTTTATTTATAACGATATTAAATATAAAAACCTCTCTCATTTTTAGAAAATAGTTTTTTATTAGTGAGATATGATGTCATATTTAACGCCTATTTTCCTAGTATGCTGCAAAATCCGCTGCATTTTTTCTATAGGTTATTGTTGCATAGCAGACTTGTTGTGCAAGGGTGACAGAGTGTCCAGAAATGAACATGATGACTAATAACAATCATATGGTCGAATTTTGATCATGATCAATGACTGTAAATAATATTTCGATTACGATTATGATTTGGCAAAGTCGGGTTTTCTATTTTTAGTGAATCTGTTGAAGTTATTGTTCTCTTTCAAAGAAAACGGATCCATGATTCTAGGAGGGAGTAGTTTGACCCTAGAAGCCAAGGATGACATTAACTTTCTATATATGGGGATCATTTTCATGTAAACAGGGTTGGTTAGCCAAATTGGTAGACGACAACCATTGTATGTAATTTGAGTTTTTTTAACCGAAACTTAATGCAAAGGTCCTGTAACTTGATGAAAAGATTATAGTTGTAGCAGTCAGATGTATTGTGTCTCTTTATTTGCGTATGTGCTTCCTATCATATTTATTCATATATTTTTCTGTCTATTTCAGAATGAATTTTCGAGCCTGGGGATTCGTTGCACAACGCCCCTTGTTCGTGCTAATTAGACAAAACGTTTTCTTCTAAAGCCAACTCAGAATTCGCCCGCAGCAGTTCTCCGAGTTACTTCTTGTGTTTTCTCCCGCCACACATTAAGATTTTACATTGAAGATTGTTGCTCGCCTAGCCTTATCCTCTCAAGTTCAGTCACTAATTCATTTGTCTCTGTCATTCCCTCAAATCAACTCCATAGCCCAAGTCTTACTTTCTTGCGCCAATATAACTAGAGCCCATTTTATCAAAGGTGTTAAATCTAGCCACTGCTTTCAAATCCATATACTGCACAGAGACTGCACCTTTCGAGAGAGCCCTCTCCAGATCCGAAAGGCTAGTTTTGGGTCTCAAAGTTGGTTGAAAAAGTTACCTTCGTCGTTTTTTTATCAGCCAAACAGATTTACGGAGTGCTAACAGGTTGAATGCTAGGTGTAATCAAATAACCAGTGAAACCATCCTAGCAATATCTCATAATACCTGCCTCTGTTCTTCATCATAAACCAAAATAATGACAAGTCAAGCAAAAAATTAACATGATTTAGAACATGTATCACATCATCGAAAATCGTAAAGTCTAGCTCATGGAGGCAGGAGGGAGGGACAAAATTATGCCAAGTCACACTTCTAGGAAAGTGCTCAATCCATCTCAGAAAGGGATCATGAAAAATCAAAGGATAAAAAGACTGACTCAAAGATTTTGAAGGTTGGCTACCTTGGACGTCATCACATCCTGAGGTATGGGAAAGGACTAGTAAGAACCTAGAGGATGACTGACAATTTCTTAAGGGAAGGCTGAAAAACTAAGACAATAAACTTATTCTCAAGGTATTCAACCTACCCTTGGATTCTAAAAGAAGGATTTTCTCCAGATAAACTCAAGACAAGGGACATGTTTCCCAAATACACCCTTAGTGACATAACGAGGTAAAGTATTCAAAGGGTTTGGACAACCTTGTCACAAGTATCCTACTTTAGGCAATAAACGTCCTCACCTTTATCAAAATTTGAGCACAACAATGGTTGATAATATTCTTCACAGAATAAATCCAAATGCTCAAAGGAATACTCATCAAATTCCTCAAGGTATGACCGAAAATCATCAGGAGAACATTGCACTGGGTCATCATTGGGTTCTTGGGTTCTGGGGTCATCATCTTGTTTCCAAACATCGAAATTATTAGGAACATCATATGATTGTTGTAAAGGCAACATTTGAAGATATCCTTCCATATCATAAATGGGATCCTCATTAGAACCAATCACATCCCATTTACGTATTCCAACATGTATGAACTCATTAATATTAATAACCATGTCACTACCTTTATCATAACATGAAGTATTTAATGCATCCAAGGGATCCTCTAGTACTTCTTCAATTTCCAAATCATAAAATAAAGCATCATCAAAATCTTGGAAAGGGAAATAAATTACCGTATTCACTTCTTTTTGTGCAGGAGTGTCAATGGCTTGGATGACTTCATCAAATGGAAGAGGGTCAAGTACATCATCCCCAAAACTCATCTCTTTAATCATGTCTTCACCAGACAATGAAGGACCTAGCTCTTCCAAGGGTTCCTTTACTTCTTCACATTCTGAGTCATAGAATAAAGTGTCATAAAAAAACTGGAAAGGAAAATGACTCACCTCATTCTCTTCATCTTGTGCAAGAGAGATAGGATCTTGGAGAGCTTCATCGGATGGAGGAGTGGATACTAATGTTTCATCCTCATAATTCACTTCTTTAGTTAAATCTTTACTGCATTCTATCGAATCATGGGAAAAATCTTGTTCCTCTTCAATGGGTTGACAACTTTCTTCATAAATCTCTCCTTCTATATCAGAGGGTTCTTGGTCTTGAGTATGTTACACATCCCTAAGATATTCCACAATCTTAGTGGTGAATCCTTCGTCCTCTAGGGATACTGTGAAATTTTGAAGGGCATCTTCATATGTCTGGCATTGTGGTTTGAAAAACTCAATAAACCTACTGATGAGGTCTACGAAAGATGATATACCCCTATCATCACAACAACCCTTAAGTCAATCTTGCAAAAAAGATGGCAGATAAAGTATGAACAATTTTACCAGAACATCCTCCCCTTTCAATTTTATCTCACGTATATACTTCAAGAATTCTACAATCTCAGTGATTGGGAGGCCTCTGAATCTTGGAGATTTGTTTAACCGTTTTGCATCAAAATAATGTGGGTATCCTTGAAATATTTTGAAATCAATAGTCGGATACACTTGTTCCCAGGGCACCATGATCCCATAACTTGGAAGTATCACAAAATTGAGAGTAAGGTGGCACCTTGGAAAGGGTTAGTGGAGTCGCCATATATCCTCTTAAGGATTTTCAAAGGGATGATGGAATCACCCTCAATGGATTCGTCAGGTAAGCTTTGTGAAAAGAAGGCTTTGGACAAAGGCTTACTGAAAAAGTGTCGTTAAGGAATATTGATTCAGTGTTCCCCGACAACAGCGCCAAAAATGTTATCGCGCAATCTATACTTTCCCAAATCCCAAGGCAAGTAAGGGAGATTGGCGTAACAAACAGGATATCCTATCACTGTCACCTTAATAGGAAATCCCCGCTTTTTAAGGATAGGCAGGGTCTACCCCAGGGGAGGCATCCCCGATAACCTAAAGGGATGGAAAATTAGGATTGTGGTCAAGATATATTCCTCCCTCTCACTAGTTACCAAAGTCACTAAGTCTGTGTCTAAAAGATGAGGTTAATGAAGTGCTCGATGTACCTACTCAGAACAAGACAATATAGCATGCATATACAATAATTCCAAGTACAAATATGATAATAACACCTCAATAGACAATGGACAATGAAAATAAGTGCTAGCTGATATAAAATTGCAGCAGTTAATAAGTTTACAACAATTAATAAATTGTAACAGTTGCAATAAAATCTCTTCATAATTGCTTGAAAAGACACTGAAAAGATAGCATTTAATAAGCAAAATGATAATCAAATGTCATAAGCAACTTCTGAAGTGTTTAGCTAGCATTCAAAGTCAATTATGTAGAAACATTGTTGCAGTTAGATGATTGTAGCAAACATTTATAACAACAGCAAGAAAGTTAGCGATCTAGGCTAAATTATTGTTAGATTTAATTAGTAATAGCTTAAGAGAATAGTGTTTGTGTTTGATCAACCTTCCAACAAAAGAGAGACAAGAGACTAGTGCCTTTAGGGTTTATGGAGTCAATTATATCAGCACATTAACTTGGAGAGACAACAATGATTATACTTGTCTAAAAGATAACAAGGTGGAAGCTTG
>SNQJ01S0026005.1:34265-54376 GCA_010110895.2 Picea sitchensis
AAAAGAGAGACAAGAGACTAGTGCCTTTAGGGTTTATGGAGTCAATTATATCAGCACATTAACTTGGAGAGACAACAATGATTATACTTGTCTAAAAGATAACAAGGTGGAAGCTTGAGAAGTAGTAACTTAAGTTCTCAAGCACCAAGCCTCAAAGAGAAGGTTCAACTAGAGTGTAGGCACCTCTAGGCCCTAGTGATTTCTCTTATCCTTAGACTCTTGAAAAATATTTAATGCAATAAGAAATATAGAAAAATCTTCTAAAGTACTAGCACTTTAGGGCTCTAGAAGTTTGTCTAGACAAGATCTTCTTAAGCAAAACTAGCAAAATAAAGAGCAAGAAAGAAGCACCTTATGTTTCTTACTCCTAGGGTTTCAATGATCCGGGATCTTTTCATCGTGACTTATAAAGAATTGTATTAAATGAGCATAAATTAAAGTGCACCAATAAAGAAGGGAATTTTATAAATGAAGAGACATAAGCATCGGATCTGAACACAAGATCTTGATAACAGAGTTCGTCCCTGGTGGACTACGTCTATGGGTCCTGCTCTCAAATGGGTAGGCTCTTTTATTAACTAAGCAAAGGAATTTGGAAAATACATGAATATATCTCATTCTGAAATCAAGCTGCAGAAATAATGCTCAGATCATAAAACAAACATCACCATTGGATTTGTGGCGTCAAATTACCCAAAAATGACTGTCTCCACGCTCTGATCTGACTTTGGCACTCCCAGGCCCAAGAGAAAATCTGTCTCAATTTGTGTGCCCACTGCAACCTGCAATAATGACAGTACTTGTCTTGAAATCTGTGCCCATGGATGTATGGTCGCACCTCTCCCCAGTGACTGGCGAAACTCGGCTTTAAAACAATTCTCGGCGGACAAATATTACAATGTGACCGTTGGGCGGATTGGTATGGGCGCTAAAGTTAAAGTGTTTGTTATGGGGAGGTCTCGGGGTCAAACCCCATGAGCTCCCATTTTAGTTGTATGGTTATAAATCCGACTAAATTTAGCGAGCATCTTCTATATTTAGCAGTAGTCACCAGATATGGGGGACCTCCGCCAGATTTGGCGGGGTCCCGCCATTATCTATTTTTGAATTTTTGGATACGGGTTATCCTTGAGAAATTCGAGGATGCCACATGTCGCCCGTTGATTGGGCCACATGTAATCTTCTCGTTGGTCCACCTGGATGCTTGATGTCACGTCCAGTCATGGTACAGGACACGTGGTGTTCCCTGGATGGTGCCACATGGTACTTTCTGATTGGCCCACGTGGACCCATGAAAAGTGCAATGGCAGGTGACACGTGGAATCCTCTGGTGCTTCCACGTGGCATGCTGATGTCAACATTCCATACGATGATGTCACCCTGTCGTGTCAGCTGATGATGTCAGCAGTACCGACAATGAGGTGTCCCCTGTTGATTGGTCTTGGTTGACCGCATCTTTGACCGTGAATATATTTCAAACCGTAACTCTATTTGACGATCCATTTGTGTCATTAGAAATAATGTGACGTGCTCTTCACGATTGTGTCGTTTTCGCTTATTTTTGGAAACTTTAATTTTTTTACCTTTCTCTGTCTGTTGAAGCCATTATGAGCATTTTGAGTTGCCTCTATGAGTTATGAGTTATTCCTAGCCTTCTCTGGATCCTTTTTGGATCATTCAAGCAAGGAATTTCATAATCTTACATATGAACAAGTAAACATACTATAGACATTTATCATGAAATGAAAATTGTTGATTTACTTACTTCACCAAGAATAATCAAGCACAAAAACCCTAGATTTGCCAAAATTTCACCAAGAAATGATCCAAAATAGCCTCCAAGCAAGTGTGTCTGGGTAATTTCAGCCAATAACCCCTTTAGGGCAAAAATTTCATTCCTCCCTCTTGTGAGAGGTGAGTTGTGATGTAAAAATGAATGTACATTTTGTTTATTTATACAAAACTGGTGACCTTTGATTAAGTTCGGGTCGAATAAAGGTTGACATGGCCAATTTACACATAAATTCAAATTAGACATAAATAAAATTAATTAGCATCTAAAAAACACTTCCAAGGGTGATGTCATGCCCTTCTAGGGTGACATTGATCCCCTAAGGTGGAACGTTGGGCTCCAAATGTTGAACGTTTGGCCTCCAAAGGCCCTGGATGATGCCCACACATGCCAACTAACTCACAACTGCCATCAAAATGAAAACCCTAGCTCTGGATGACATCCAGGGTCATGATGGTAACGTCATGGGCTCTCTAAGGTCAACGTCCAGGTGGAAACGCAAGATCCCCCTGGGTCTAGGTCTGCTAGGGTGCCTCCAAGTTGATGTCCTTCTTTCTTCCTAGTGAAAATATTTGATGTCTTCTTGCCCCTAGTTGGGGTTACCGCATCCATCTGTGGGATTTAAGCCCCATGGAGGTCTGAGCTAATCATTTCCCCATGTGTACCTATCCACCGGGCAAAGTCCTGCAACAACAATAAGTACGCCCTCCAGGGGTTCATAAGTCACAGGTTCATAACATATAAATCACATCCAATAATTAAATTACCCAAACATGTGCATCATACCCCCCTTTACCTAGACAAATGCTCAAAGACATTATGCAATTTAACAAGTCAGGTTTGGAGAAGGTCTCATGGTTTCTTATTGGGCTAATCCTCCTTAAATTTGGGGTGTTTCCTAGGTGAGAACCAATCTAGGTCACGTAAGTGTGTGTGAAGTGGAGTGGGGTAAGTGTTTGGGCATGGGGTGTAGTGATAATAAGGAAATGTAGATCTTACCTATGGGTGCCTTTGTAGAGGGTGAGTTGTACCTTGTCATAGATGCCATTTTTTTCCTAGCCCATTCAAGGCCTTTTATTCTTAGCTTCATTACTTTTGATATTTTTCTTTTATTCTTCAAGAGAAGAGTTGAGGGACATTGTCCTGCCTTGGTGACCAGAGGTGACAGCTTTATCCACAAGCATTTCACGGAGATGAGAAGGTTGTCTCATGATGAGAACCCCTTTCTCTTGCTTATTCCACCAAGAGCCACTACTCTAGTTTGGTGACCAGATAAATGGTAGTGTCATACTGCTACATGCCCATGGTCATAATAGGTCGGCTCATGATGAGACCTCCTATCCACCAACTAATACCTTGAGTGTTTGTTTTTCTTATGGGTTCCCTTTTATTACTGAGAATCTTTTTAATGCTTTCTCTGGAATCCCTAGGCGAAGCATCTCAAATGTTTCATTTTTGGCTTTAAACTCTTTCCACCTACTTTTACCCTCTGGGCCTTTAGCCCCTTCTTCCCACAGGGTAAGGTAGAACCCTTCCTAGTGTGGAAAATCCCAATGCCCGAACAAAGGTAGGGGGGAATGAGAGGAATAAAGATGGAAAGTGGTAAGTATGGATGGAATGGACGATGACTTTTCATAGACCCACCTAGTGGTAACCCATCCTAAAGGGAGATCAACTTACTAGGGAATCATGTCATCCTTCCAGGTATGAACAAGTTAAAGAGCATAATTTCCAAACAAACGTTATGAAATGAAGGAGAATTCAATGCAACATATTCAAGTGCTTCAATAATCAGAGTGACACATACCATGATACCCAGACTCATTACCTCATGGAGCAAGACTTACTGCTACTTCAGGACCAGGCTGGTGGTGTGGATACCTTTGTTGCTGATAAATGGGTTTCACTGAAGAAAAGAGGGGCCCTCCGGGGCCATGCTCAAGTCATCCAGCTCTCGACACTCCATGTCTAGGACCTGTGGGCCTCGAGACATGATCTCCTTAGTTATCCTTACGTAGGGGATAACAGGCACTTTCCTACATTTCACAAATGGTACCTACTTTACATTCATTTTAGGGTCCTACCCTAACCCCCTTACTTGGATACTTTATTAATGTATGAGACCATCTTCCTTGAATAAGGCCCATTGAATAATTAGTTGATAGTCACTCATCGTAATAAAGGGTCATTTTTAGTAATAAGGCCCAAATTATTTGGCTGACCCTCATTATAAGGGGCCCATAGGTAGTTAATATTCTCTATGGATAGTAATATATTGGAAAGAACTTGATGTGTTGTTTTGTCAAGAATTGTTATTGTATTTGGAGTATTGCTCTTGGAGGTTGCCCCCTTGAAGAGGCAAGTGAACATAGCTCTCTATTTTTATCTCTCTTTTATGTTGTGAATTCTTGGTTTTTGCACTACATTTGATGTCATTGATGTAAATTTTGGGGGTTAAGCACACTACAAGTGGTACCAGAGCTCTTTCTTGGGCATGAAGTGGGACAATTTTTTGGTAGAAAGTGGGACAATTTTTTTCTTTTTGCAAATTTTTTACAGGAAAAGAGAATGACATTTTTTAGGTCATTTTTTGTAACCTTCTGTGAATAATTTGAAGAGACTAGCCATAGATATTAATTCCTCTTGAAAAAATACTCAGTTGAAAAAAAAAAAGTCAAAAACGGAGTTTGAGAAGTGGATATATTGTCGATTCAAAATATGCAAATTTTTAGCGTTTTTTTCCAATGACGGTCGCAAATTTCGTAGATTGGACATCTTTTGACAGAGTGCACAGATTTAAGTCAAACCAGTGGCATTATATCCAGGAAAGTTGTGACATTTCATAATTGGGGTCATAATATTCAATTAGATAAGTATAACTGAAATTGTGATCATTTTACATTTTCAACCTCAAGCCCTTCCTTGAACAAGTTATTTTATGGTGATTTTAAGAGCTTTTTTGGGGGTTCACAAGCTCATATTTTTTTTATTTTTTTTAGAGATGTGTTATGGCATCTTTAAATAACATAGTGATATATTTTTTATCAGGTAAAACTACAGTAGGGGAAGAATACATGCATGAAATACAAGTGGAATCACATTGTTGGAAACCCTTGTAACCCATGTTAGTACCCATTTGAGTAGTACCGCATCAGACACTACCTTTATATGGAATCCCACTTCCATGTACCCTCGATTATATAGGAAGTCCCCTAGGTACACCTGAAACCGGTCTTAGATAAACCAATCGATCGTTTTGTTTCTATAGTACACCGAGAACAACACTTTGGGAGATCACTCTCTAGTACTTGGGTAGTCAAGTAGTACGACTGAGGGCACGATTGAGACTCCTTAGTTAGTTCCTTGAGATATTTGGTCGATTACTACTGTTGGACCCCGCACATATATCATAGAGCTATAGCACTTGACACTCCCTTTCCCCCATGACCCAGTAACCTGTCTCAATGAGATCACCCATAAAGGGTACCTATAAAACCCCTCATACTTCTCCAAACAACATGAAGACCAGCTCTACTACAAGTGGGTTGGACTGTGTGGACAAGCAACTTAAGAAAATTCAGGATGAAATAAGTGCATTCAATGAGACATTGGATAAAAAGCTGGAGGAGAAGCTCAACAACTTCTAAATGACATTTATGGATAATTTTATGGCTATGCAGACTCGGGTCATACTAGAAGAAAACCACTAGACTCCAAAACACATTGAGCCACATGAGGAAGAAAATTAGAACTCGAGACTATTTAGCCACCCACAACCCTCATTGGGTCCAAGCAACAATAGATCAATGAATAATAACATATGGCATCGTTCTCCTAAGTTGGACATGAACAAGTTTGATGGTTCTAACTCATCTGAATAGGTCTCGCATATGGAACATTACTTCTCCCTCTAGGGTATTACTAATGGCATGATGAAACTTAAGGTGGAGGTATTGTATCTAGATTTGGAATAATGGAAATGGTGGGAATGGCATAAAAAAACATATGAAGGATATATCGCTTGGAGTCAGTTTGTTAAAGTTGTCTATGCATGTTTTGAGAAAGATAATCACTATTTGGGGTGGCTTATAAAGTTATTCCWAATAGGATCAATCATATACTTTATGGCATCCTTTGAACAATTAGTTGTMTGTATAAAGAACTTAACATATTCTTTCTATAAAKAATGTTTCATTARCRGCCTCAAGGAGGATATCCGAGCACAAGTTATAATGCAATGTCCCACTACATGGTTGGAAGCGACGTAAAAGGCCCTGGAAGCAGAGACAATGATCAATGCTCAAACAAAAAACYAGCCTCCATTCCTTGCAYTCGTCCTCCCTWKGGTACTTTTGTTATAATAATGTTGATGTACTCGTTTAACCATATACAATGCTACACCATTGTCACCCAACCATAGGCATAAAGCCACCCCCRAGCACCTTAACYTTTGATAGAAAGAATGATTCCAAGAAGCCACACCWTAACCAACATATAACCAAAAGAGYGCACCTTCTCYAAGGGTAGCGCACAAGAGAAAGTACCAGAAAGACTRGAAAAGAGAAAAATGTACAAGTGTAGTTRTTGYTCCTCCTMCTCCAAACTTGCGCACTATTCCTGGGTGACTGAGAGTGTGTGAGTGAGTGAACAAATGAGCYAAGAYGTCCTCTATTTATAGTGGTTCTATCACATGTCTSGGTTGACTTGTCTTCCTAGAGGATAATATCCTAATATTATATATTCTACTGAGATGACATGTCTTCTAGGGTTTTCACACATCTTTAGGGTTTCTCTTGCTTCCATAATATTCTATTCTAGTCAAAGGTTACATATGGAGGTTAATACCTCCCACAACTACCATAATATCAACACTCCCTCTTATCTAGGGAGGTATTAATGGTCTCAAACACATCCATCCATATTCACATGGTATGGACAAGACTCACATAGTCTTGTAGACCATTCTATAGGTAGAATCATCACATCACACATGGATACACCCATGTGGACCTATCAATCTCGTCTAGGGACCACAACCCATTAGAGAATAATAGAGCTACACCTCATAGTGTGTTTCACCATCATCATCATGGGCTACACCTACATGATGTGCTCACCCATGGCTACACCCATGTCATGAGTATCATCATAAGTATCACCATTACTATCAGCATCATCTGGTAGCAATCATCAAATATATATTGTCGTACTTGTTCTTGGTATTCTTCTTTCATAGACAATATCACAATATCCATGAGCCTCATTTTGCTCTATCGATGATCCATCTCCACCACCATGTGTCTAACACCTCGGGTCATTCTTGTCCCATGACAAGAATCATGACCTCATCGAAGCCACATTCACTTCATAGTCGATCCTCTCATAAGATAACTCTGCAAATACATTTAGTTCGATGTTATCAGACACGTGTGTCTAGCACCTCAGGTCTTTCTTGTCCCATGACAAGAGTTATGACCACATCGGAGCCACAAACACCTCATGGTGATCCTCTCATAGGATCACCCTATGAATGCATTCAGCTCGATGCTATCGAACACGTGGAATTGCACCTCGAGTCTTCATTCCATCGAAGACTACGTCGGGGCACATCTACTTCGTATGTAGATGTTCTCTATCTCCTCTGGTCTGCAGCCCAGTTCCTATGGAGATAGAGTCAGTCCGATGCTTATCGAGGCTACTCACCTTCTCGTGAGTTAAATACTCACCTACTTGTGAGAGTTTCAAGGCCCAATGCAATTCACACATCGAAGATTACATCTGGGCCTATCCCCACATGATCAAGTCCGTTAGATCAATCTTGGAATATCAGCATGATTTTGCAATCATCAATACTCCCCCAGGGAAACATTTGCATTCTTTCCAAGTGTTAGAATATAATATATGTGCCCATTTTCACCATAGACAATATAGCAATATTGTCACCCAACCATAGGCACAAAGGCCACCCCTGAGCACCTTTAACCTTGACAGACAAAATAATTCCATAAGTAGACCAATAGTCAACCAAGGAAGCGTACCTCTCTCCAAGGCTAGCGTACCAAACAACAACAGCTAAAGACCAAACAGAAAGTCCAAACCATAACCCAAGACTAAGTCACTACTGCAACAGTTGCAGTTCTCCACCAGTCATGTGCACCTTTAATCCTTGTGCAGTTGTGAGTGAGTGAGACCAAATGAGCTCTAGTGCCCTCTATTTATACTTTTCCAACTCACATGACTAGGCTGATTTCTCTTCCTGGAGACTAATAACTCAATATTAATTAATATCTTGAGTTGAATTGTCTTCTAGAGTTATTAGCCAATGTTTTAGGGTTTATCTTGCTTCCCGAAATATTCTAGTCTCATCAAGGTTACACGTAGAGGTTAATACCTCCCGCAGCTACCATAACTATCAACACTCCTTGCTAGCTAGGGTGGTATTAAATGAAATGTTCTCGAGCACAAACAAATCATTCAACTGGTAGCATCATCATAGCCACATAAGTTATCTCATGATCAAATCACGAGCACCATCATCACTATCCAACTAGATAGTCACCATGGAAATCAGAACAATGCCATCTAATAGAACACAACTGTGTCTATTTGTAGAAGTAGTATACACCTGCTATCCTGTGGTACACGACCACTCCTAGTAGCATACTACTACTAACTAGTGACACACAATCACTACGAGTGGATCACATCCACCACAGTACCATACAACTATTGTCCAGAGACATATAGTCTCTACAACAATCATATCATCTGATATCAACAATATCATGATACAAACTGAGTCATCTGGTCTATTCTTCAACTCACATCTGTGATATTTGGAAGAGCATCTGCCCTCGAAAAGTTAAACATCATCCATGGGCTATCTCGACTATTCTTCCTAAGCATAGAAGAATAATTGTCCCTGATTTATGAACCTAGACCATTTAACCTAACTGGGCCATTCTTCCAGCACTAATCACAGTGCAACCTAGAGAGAATGATTCTACCCTAGGGAATGATTGTTCGGACCATTTCCTATGGAAATTATTGTCCTACACCAACCTCCTATATCAAACCATTCTTCAAAACTACTCACAACTATGAACTTCGAAAGAATGATTGTCCGGAGAGGCAAACCATTCTGCTTGACCACTTCTTAGAGTGACTGCCAAGGAGAATGATTGTCCTAGACCATTCCCCCACACTGGCCACAAGGGGCATCGTTGTCTATGGTACATAATCAATCTATCGGACCATTTTCATTACGAAAATGACTATATGTTCTGGACCCTTTTCCGAACTAGAAAATGATTGTCCGTCAGAAATCTTGGACCACTTTCCGGACTGGAAAGTGACTGCCCAACCTGGACCATTTTCCGAACTGGAAAATGACTTCCCATATATCAATAACGTATCAGTGTTCCCTCCCAACCTGGGGAGCCATCTCTTCCCTTTCAACTAAGGGAGTTATCTCCACAAGCCCCATCTTATCCCTTAAGTATGCAAACTTTATTTTGGACGAAGGTTTTTTCAAAATATCTGCTACCTGCTCATCTGTGGAGATATATTGGAGTTTCACTTCTCTTTCCTGGAATTTATCACGAATAAAGTAGTATTTGATCTCAATATGTTTCGAATGGTCATGAAACACTGGGTGTTATGATAGCCTCATACAATTTTGATTGTCACAGTATATTATAGTCGAATCTGGTACCTGATCAAATAGTCCAGAAATTAGCTTCCTCGGCCATACTTCTTCGATACATGCTTCACATGTTGTGATATATTCTTCTTCTGCAGTGTTGAGTGCGACAGACTTTTGTTTCTTGTTGGCTCATGATATCATAGCAGAGCCCAAGATGAAAAATATCCCTGAAGTACTCCTTTTGTCTTCTACACTCCCTTCCCAATCTGAATCTGTGAATCCATGAAGTTGTACATCATTGGTTGAGGTGTATCTTAAACCGTATTTTAACATCCCACGAATATATCTTAGAACATGCTTTGTAGCTATCCAGTGCTCATGTGTAGGTTCCACCTGGAACTGGCTTAAAGTGTTTACAGCAAAGCAAATATATGTTCGAGTATTCACTAGATACATCAACGACCCAATCAATTGTCGATACAGGGACGGATCTACTGGATCATAATCTGAGGCTCTCACTTTTCTTATGTTTGTGGTCATAGGAGTGGCCATGGATTTACAATCCATCATAACAAATTTCTGAAGGATTATTACTGCATACTTTCATTACCCAAGGAAGACTTCACCACACTTTTTCCATACTTCTAGTCCCAAGTAATAATGCATGAGAGCAGATCTTTCATATCGAACACATAAGCTAACTCCTTCTTACACTAGGTGATGAGAGACTTTACACCTGTCAAGAATAAGTCATCGACATACAACAATAGAATCACAGGTGCATTGTTCACAACCTTGTAGTAGAGATTTGGATCTGCATGACTCTTAGAGAAACCAAGTCTTATTAAGTAACTGTCAATTCTAGCATACCAAGCTCTTGGAGCTTGCTTTAGTCCATACAGGACTTTTTTTAATCTACAAACATGAGTGTCTTTGGGATGTACCTCAAATCCTTGAGGTAGTTCAATGTACACTTCTTCTTCAATTGCTCCATTGAGAAAAGATATGTGTACATCCATCTGATGTAAAATCCATCCCATGGAAGCAACAAGAGACATAATGGATCTAATAGAAGTGTATCTGGCAACAGGAGCAAAGGTTTCATCATAATCTTCTCCCTCCTTCTAGGAGAACCCTCTAGCCATGAACCTTGCCTTGCATTTATCTATGCTTCCATCTACTACATGTTTGATCTTGTAGACCCATTTTGAAGTTACCATTGATTTTTCCTTGGGTCTAGGCACAATTTACCACACGTCATTTTTCATGATACACTGGTATTCTTCTGGCATGGCTTCTTTCCACTATTTCTTTTGAACTACTTCTTCAAATGTGGTGGGTTCTTCATTTATAAGTTTTTTCATACATGTTGCATAGTTGTAGAATATTTTGGGCTTCTTGCTTTCTCTGAAAGTACCACTTGGAGCTTTGAGTCTTTCTACTTCTTGTAGAGTAGCTTCAAGCCAATATGGATGTTTTCTAGTTTTGGGTATATTGACTGATTCAATACGTCTGCATGGTTTCACTGGATGACCACATTCTTATGGTTCTTCATTTTGACTTTCTGGAAAATCAGTGATTTCTTCTTTAGTCTCTTCGTATTCCTCTTCCACAGAGTCTTCTATAGACTTCTTGAAAGCAAACTTCTCATCGAAAGTTATGTCTCTACTGACTTCAATCTTATGTTGTTATGGAATATAGATTATGTAGGCTTTGGAGGATTCACTATATCCAACAAATATTCCTTTCCTTCCTGAGGGTTCTAGTTTCTTCCTTTTGTCCTTGGGAACATGAATGTAAATGGGAGAACCAAATATTCTTAAGTGTTTCACACTAGGTTTCTTTCCTGAGAAGGTTTCTTCTAGAATCATATCCTTCAATATGTGGTGGGGAATTTTTTTTTCTGAACATATATTGTTGTCATGGTTGCCTCTCCCCATAGGAACATGGATAGACTTTGATCATTCATTAGTGCCTTCATGGTTTCTTCAATGGATCTATTCTTCCTTTCTGCTACACCATTTTTTTTACGATTATGAGGAACGGTTAGCTCCCTCCTAATCACGACTGACTTACAAAAGGCAACAAATTCCTTGAATGTGTATTCTCATCCATTATTTGTTCTCGAAGTCTTTATTTTCTTGTTTGTGAGGTTTTCTATTTCTACCTTGAATTCCTGAAACTTGTTGAAAACTCCATCCTTTGTCTTCAAGAGATATAACCAAGTCTTTCTTGAGTAATCATCTATGAAGGTTACAAAATAAAGAGAACCTCCTAGAGATTTGACTGGCATCGGACCGCAAACATCTGAATGTATTAGATCTAGGATTTCCTTAGATCTATTATTGTTACTTGAGAATGGCTTCTTAACATTCTTACCAAGTGCACATCCTCTGCAAATTCCTTCATGTACATATTGTAGTTTCGGTATTCCTACAACCATTTTCTTGAGGAAAGGTAATGCTTGATAGTTAAGATGAGCATACCTTCTATGCCAAATTTCATTGGGATTGACTTCATCGTATACAAGAGCTTCACCATTTCGTTCTAGTAGTCTGTATAATATGCCTTCATGAGTTCCAATAACTCTAGCATTCTCTATGTTGTAGTCTCTAGACCAAGATAATACTTCACCATCTACAAAGGCTATTCTATTTCCTTTGTCTTCTAAGCAAGAGATAGATACAAGATTATTTTCTAAACCAGGTACATATAAGACATTACTCAAATGAACATTGTTACCTAATTCCAATTTGATGGAGNAGATTTGACTGGCATCGGACCGCAAACATCTGAATGTATTAGATCTAGGATTTCCTTAGATCTATTATTGTTACTTGAGAATGGCTTCTTAACATTCTTACCAAGTGCACATCCTCTGCAAATTCCTTCATGTACATATTGTAGTTTCGGTATTCCTACAACCATTTTCTTGAGGAAAGGTAATGCTTGATAGTTAAGATGAGCATACCTTCTATGCCAAATTTCATTGGGATTGACTTCATCGTATACAAGAGCTTCACCATTTCGTTCTAGTAGTCTGTATAATATGCCTTCATGAGTTCCAATAACTCTAGCATTCTCTATGTTGTAGTCTCTAGACCAAGATAATACTTCACCATCTACAAAGGCTATTCTATTTCCTTTGTCTTCTAAGCAAGAGATAGATACAAGATTATTTTCTAAACCAGGTACATATAAGACATTACTCAAATGAACATTGTTACCTAATTCCAATTTGATGGAGACTTGACCAATTCCTTTGACTAGATAGGTGTTCTTGTCTCCAAGTTCTACTTTGTGAGATGTCTTCTTTTCGTTCAGACTGCAGAATCTGACCTGGTCTCCTGTCATATGCTTGGAAGATCCACTATCAATTATCCACATGTTATCTTCAAGGGATCCTGGAAGAGATGAATAGTGTAGATGACCTGCCTTTTCATTCGTGATTTTTTTTTACTCATAGCTAGTCAAACTTTGATTTTGACTCGTCAAATGTTGACTTTGACCCAAAATTTCAACCGTGACGTTTTTTCCTTCTGAGAGTGCCAATAGGTGCATTGGACTAAGGTGCATTAGGATATTCTTTCCTTGGTCAAAACTTTCCATCATAAAGTGTTGGGAAAAAGGGGTAGGGTTTTGCAATTGCACCTACTAGAAACCCTAGCGGCAGTACTTCAGTAATTTCACTTGCTAGAAACCCTAGTGGCAATACTTCAATGATCTTTATAACGTATGGATTATCTTCCTTCCAGTGGTTAGACTGAATAAAGGAGGTGTGGGCCCATAACCTGTTAGAATATAAGAGATGTGCTTGTTTTCACCATAGACAATATAACATTATTGTCACCCAACCATAGACACAAAGGCCACCCTCAAGCACCTTTAACCTTGATATACAGAATAATTATGGAAGTAGAAAAATAGTCAACCAAGGTAATGGACATCTCTCCAAGGCTAGCGTACCAAGCAGCAACAACGAAAGACCAAACATAAAGTCCAAACCATAACCCAAGACTAAGTCACTACTGCAACAATTGCAGTTCTCCACCAGTCATGTGCTCCTCTATTCCATATGCAGTTGTGAGTGAGTGAGACCAAATGAGCTCTAGCGCCCTCTATTTATACTGATCCAACTCACCTAACTAGGCCAAATTATCTTCCTGGAGGCTAATAACTCAATATTAATTAATCTCTTGATTATCCAACATTTTAGGGTTTCTCTTGCTTCCCGGAATATTCTAGTCTCATCTAGGTTACACGTATAGGTTATTACCTCCCGCAACTAACAAAATTATCAACACCAAGATTGTCCCGGAAATAGTCTTAGTGAAAATTCCATCTATCTGCTCCTCTATGGATAACTGATGGAGCCTCACTACTCCTTGTGCCATGTCTCTGATGAAGTCCTGCAAGATCCTTTGAAAAGCCACCCTGCTTCATATCTTGCATCACTGGCTATGATATATGACTGAGTGCTACAGATATATGTTTCCCTGCTTGTCTGGAAATCCTGCTCAATCTCAAGCTGAAGTAGCACCCCAGGTGCTAGATCTGTCTTTTGCACTTCCAATCCAAAAACTGTATATCTTGGTAGACATACTTCATCATCGGAGACCAATCATATATATTTGTACAACATAGGTACATGCATGATGTGTTGTAACCCAATAATACGGTCATGGCTCAACCATATACTGGCACAAGGTGCTCTCTGCAAAGCAAATGTCTATCATGTCACACAACTTCCTCCGATGTGTCGTCATAGGTGTGGCCATGGAATTCCTATCCATCATGCTAAACCTCTTAAGTCTCCTCGCTGAATATCTCATCTAGTGCCAACCACGCTTATGATCCGGTCAATATCCTTCATCTCAAACTCTAAAATCAACTCCCTTTATCTGAGAGAATCTTCGGGCCACGCTTTCGTCTGCTGCATGCCCCTTTGCATTCTGTAAAGTGTCATGAAACTATGTTGGCTTCTTTTGATCATTGACTCCCTCTAAGTCTCACTCCCTCTCAGATTTATCTCTTATGATCTACTCGGAACAAGAAACAAGAACAACAAGATCTCCATAGTATCCTTCATGGAAGATATCCTTCCTGGATTCTAGGTTAGTAACCAAGAACATCTCCTAAAGGAGATCAACTTCATCTCGTAAAAAATAAAAATTTACATAAGAACAAGAATATCTCCTAGAGAGGATATCAACAAGTGTATCTCTAGTATTAAGGGCTTAGTATAATGATCATAACTTCAATAGATCAAGATGCAGCATAAGATCATAATAATGTCATAACAACTAGAGACGTATCAATTTTAAATAATCAAACCTGGAGTCTTCATTGCTTGGACAAGGTATCTTGTACATCCCCTGCAAACACACTCATGCTTTATTGAATGATATAACTTGAAAAGAATATACAAGTGCATACCTTTGAAATTTATAGTATCGTTCAGCTTTTCTTCTAATCTAAAACTAGACACCATCATGACAAAAAGAGGTTAGAAAATGAATAAAAAAGGTTCAATGATTAGAACAAGCGAGAAACCCTAAAATTTCAATTTTGACCACAAAAATCAAATTTGACCAAAAGTCAACCTTTGACTTTAACTTTCACCCAAAAACTCAAACTTGAAGTTTTGTTGGAAGAGGGTACCAAAGGGTTCGCTAGGCTAGGGTGCACTCAAATACCCAAAAATTAGGTCCAATGCTTCACTGAAAGTGCCAAAGAATTTAGGTTTAGGGTTTGTTGTAGCTGTAAAATCAGAAACCCTAGTTGCAGCTGCAACTGGTGCTACAACGAGCTTGACAAGGAACTCCCGATATACCTTCCAGTAGTTAGAATTTTCTAAAGGTAGTGTGGGCCCATAACCTGATAGAATAATGTTGATGTGCTCATTTAACCATAGGCAATGCTACACCATTGTCACCCAACAATAGGCATAAATCCACCCCTGAGCACGTTAACCTTTGACAGAAAGAATGATTCCAGGAAGCCACACCATAACCAACAGATAACCAAAAGAGTGCACCTTCTCTAAGGGTAGCACACAAGAGAAAGTACCAAAAAGACTGAAAAAAGAGAAAATTGTACAATTGCAGTTGTTGCTCCTTCTCCTCCAAACTTGCGCATTGTTTCTACGTGACTGAGAGTGTGTGAGTGAGTGAAAAAATGAGCCAAGACGTCCTCTATTTATAGTGGTTTTGTCACCTATATGGGCCGACTTGTCTTCCTAGAGGATAATATCTTAATATTATATATTTTGTTGAGTCGACATGTCTTCTAGGGTTTTTGCACATATGTTTAGGGTTTCTCTTACTTCCGGAATATTCTATTATAGTCAAAGGTTACATATGGAGGTTAATACCTCCCGCAGCTACCATAATATCAACAACTTCCCCAAGAACAACTCCTACTCATCCCTTGAAAGTACAAAGGTTGATTGTAGCGGAAATGGCAGATCACCAAAGATGAGGACTCTGTTATAATTGGGATGAAAAATACACTTCAAGTTATCGATGTAAAGAAAAAAAATTGTTCCAAACTTATATGACCATTCATGCCCTAACCGAAGACACAAGTATCGAAGAGACACCATAGTTACAATTTTAAGACACCAACACTCAAAATCAGGTGGATATCGAACCTCCATTCTCTCATGAAGAACCACTTACCTTCCTACATGCATTATCGAGCGTTTCAACTCCACAAACCTTGAAACTCATGTGTTACATCCAACAATGGAAATTCATAGTCCTAGTTGATAGTGGTAATACTCACAATTTCATTCACAAAATACTAGTAGAAGAAATCCATTGTTTTGTACACCCGATGCACAACTTTCAAATCATGATCTCCAATGAACGTATGATGAAATGTGGGGGAAGATGTGAAAATGTTAGACTCCAAATGGATATTATCAGCTCAAAACCCATCTATTTGCCATGGATATGGGTGGGTGTGATATATTATTAGGGGCATAATGGTTATGTAGGTTGGGACTAGTCACCATGGATTTCAAAGAACTCTATATGAGTTTCACTAAAGAGGGTCATGTACACACCCTTCGAAGGCTTCAAGCAAGCTCTCCTGAAATAGTCATATCTCATCAAATGGAGAAGTTATTAAAGAAGGGCCAATATGTCATTATTGCCTAATTTAATGCCACATAGGTTATGAATAACCTGACAGAAGAAATCTACCCCGACTTGTAGCTATTCCTTGACAAACATCAACAGGTCTTCAAGACACCAAAGGGTTTACCCCCTTCTCGAGAAGAGCATGACCATGTAATTCCCCTGATTCTAGGAAGTCAACCACCAAATGTACATCCTTATCACCACCCTTTTGCACAAAAGAATGAAATAAAAAAGATCATTCATGAGCTATTGTAGGTGGGGGTCATACATCCCACTACAAGCCCTTACTCATCACTAGTAGTCATGGTATTGAAGAAGGAAGGCACTTGGCACACGTGTCCTGATTTTTGGGCTCTCAATAAGTTGAGAATCAAGGACAAATTTCCTATCCTTGTTATTGATGATCGCCTTTATGAGCTTCATGGAGCAAAGGTTTTCACTGAGCTTGATATACATTCAGGATACCACTAAATCAAGATGAAAGAGGTAGACATCTCGAAGACAACCTTCATAACACACAAGGGTCATTATGAGTTTATAGTGATGCCTTTCAGCCTTTGTAACGCTCCATTCAATTTCCAAAGTCTCGTGAACAAGACCTTCAAACCCTTCCTACATAATTTTGTGCTAGTATTCTTCGATGATATCTTGATCTACAGTAAAGCATGGGATTCATGCATAAAGCATGTTGATAAGTCCTTGCAACTCTTGAGAGACAACCTATTATTTGTGAAGCGCTCCAAATGTGCTTTTGGGGCTTATTAGGTTGAATATTTTGGTCACATTGTAAGTCAGAAGGTCATATGAGTTGATCCCAATAAAGTGGTGACTATGCAAGATTGGCCCCATCCCAAAACACTAAAGAGCTTAAGGGGATTCTTAAGACTTACAGGCTACTACAGAAAATTTGTGAAAAATTATGGCAAAAATTGGAACTCCCATAACTTCACTCCTTAAAAAGAATGCCTATGTTTGGAGTGAGGTAGCGACATAGGCTTTCATTGATTTAAAGGATTCAATGTGCACTACTCCAGTATTAGCAGTACTTGACTTCAATAAGACTTTTGTCTTGGAATGTGATGCTTCAGGGAGAGGTCTCGAAGCAATATTAATGCAAGAAGGACACCCCTTGGCATTCACCAATAAACAATTGTGTGACCACGATTTGGGAAAAACCACAAATGAGAAGGAAATGATGGCTATCCTTCATGCAATGGAGACTTAGCACCCATATCTCATAGGGAGGCGTTTTTATATCAACAATGACCATCATAGTCTAAAGTACTTGCTTGAAAAATGATTGTCTTCATCGGAGCAACATAAGAAGGGTAAAGAGAATGATTATGAGATCATATATAAGAAGGGTAAACATAATGTTGTGGTTGATGCTTTATCCAAACAATTCAAGGAGGATGGGTCACTCTTTTCCTTGTCCTATGAATTTAGGTAGATCCCAACCCACCTAAAAGTTATACATGGCAACAAGATACATTGAGGTATAAAGGGTGCATTCTTTTGGCGAAGGATTCATCCCTAAAACAATCAGTCTTAAAGGATCTACATTCATCATCAATAGCCAGTCACTCTAGCTTTCATAAAACCTACAAAAGAACTAAGAATTCATTCTTCTGATATGGCATAAAAACAAGTATCCAAGACTTCATAGCATCATGTGACACTTTCCAAAGAAACAAGGGAGAGACAATGAATATATTTCAATGGATTTTATCATGGGACTCCTAAAAGCAGGAAACAAATCAATCATCATGGTGGTTGTTGATCGTCTTTCAAAAGCTACTCATTTTTGTGCTCTAGCTCATCCTTTCACTTCTTCCTTAGTGGCACATGCCTTCATGGATCAGATGTTTAAGCTGCATGGTATGCCCACTTCCATTGTCTCAGATCGAGACCCCACATTCACCATCAAATTTTGACAAGAATTATTTAAACTTCAAGGTACATGGATGAATATGAGCATTGCATATCATCCTCAAACTGATGGTCAAATAGAAGTGGTCAACAAGCGCCCATAAACATGTTTTAGATGTTTTTTTTCTGAAATCTCGCACCAATGGGCACAATGGTTTTCTCTTGCTAAATGGTGGTATGACACCACTTATCATGGAGCTACCAAAATGACACCATATGAAGTTGTTTATGGCCAAAACCCCCTATTAGTGGCATCATATGTACCAGATACCTACAAGGTTCATGCAGTAGATATAACGCTTCACACAAGAGAAGCTATTATCTGTATCCTCGAGGACAACTTGTTTATGGCGCAAAATCGAATGAAACAACAAGTTGCTCAACATAGATCTGAACATTGTTTTAATTATGTGGATCAAGTGTTTATTTGCCTACAATATTATAAACATACATCACACAAAGATAAAGTTCCTTGGAAGCTAGCTCCCAAGTTCTAATATGGTCCCTATCAGATCATACAACACATTGGTCAGGTCACCTACAAGTTGACTCTCCCAATCCATTCCAAGATTCATCCAATCTTTCATATGTCATGTTTGAAGAATGTTGTGGAATCAAATTGCAAAGTGCAAACGAAACTTCCATAACTTGGTGAAGAAGGTTCCATTTAGATCCAACCAAAAGCAGTATTGGATATCAGAGAGCGTTAGTTGCACTAGCGCACAATCACAGAAGTATTGATTTAGTGGAAATATATGCAACTAGAAGATGCCACATGGGAACCAACAACAATTCTACAACAATTTCCTCTCCTTTAGCCTTGAGGACAACATGCTTTTGAAAGGGGAGGGCATGTTAGGATCCTACCCTAACCCCCTTACTTAGATACTTTATTAATGTATGAGGCCACCTTCCTTTAAGAAGGCCCATTAAGCGGTTAGTTAATAGTCATTCATTGTAATAAAGGGTTCTTTTTAGCAATAAGGCCCATTGAATATAAGGTTATGTATTGTTTTGTCAAGAATTGTTATTGTATTTGGAGCATTGCTCTTGGAGGTTGCCCCCTTGAAGAGGCAAGTGAACATAGCTCTCTATTTTTATCTCTCTTTTCTCTTGTGTTCTTGGTTTTTTCACTACATTTTATGTGATCACTCTAAAGTTTTGGGGTTAAGTACACTACAACTCATTAGTATTGATTATAGTGTCTGACCTAATACAAACATTCAGTGAGACACAAAATAAAAGTAGTTAACATTAAGCTCAAAACACTCAACCATTCAAACTAGTCCACCAAACATATTTATGACAATAGCTATAATTGTATACATAACAATTTCAAATTATGTAATATTTGTCTCAAACCATTTAAACACAATCCAAAAATTGAATTAGTTGGTTAGACGTTGTGCTCTAAATCTATAACTATAGCTCATCTAAACCATGGCATGGTAAAGTCGTATTGGATTTGGTTAACAACAAAATGCGATATGAATGTGTATATAGTACATCTATAACTATAGCTCATCTAAACCATGGCATGGTAAAGTCATATTGGATTTGGTTAACAACAAAATGTGATATGAATGTGTATATAGTACTT
>SNQJ01S0026006.1:4503-17099 GCA_010110895.2 Picea sitchensis
TATATATATATATATATATATATATATATATATATATATATATATATATATATTACAATTTTGGAATTCATATTTGATTTCTCAAAGTTGATGGGAAAAAAAAGTGGCAAAGTTGTTAGTAATGAACTAATGTTTTGTATATTCTCATTTTTATAATTCATTAAATTAAGCATCAAACTCTTAAATAATGTTTTTCTATGTATTAATTTAAATGTTTCATTTTGTGTTCACTTTGGACTATTAAAAATATGATTCTATTGACATATCATCATATAATTTTAGTAGAATAATTTTAGGAGAATAATTTATATTAAAAGATTTATTTTTTTATAGTTACTAATGATCAAATGAAGATGGTGATGATTAATGTCCACTAAGACTGAATTGGTCTATAAGACCTTAAGAGGGTAAGTGATTATTTGTGATTCTTTAGAATTTTGTTTATGTGCTAAAAAATCATTAAGAGAAGCTTTCCAAGATCACCATACTTTTGTTGAGTTAAGAGGTTAGGAAGGTTGGTAGTGTGATAAATATTTTGAAAATGATATCTAATATGGGTATAGGTTGGAAAATCTAAGAGAAAGTGCTTTTCATCTTCAACCTTTTTAGTGTCACAAAGGTGACACACTCTTTCATCGCATGGCATTTTAGGAATTGACCAATACCCAGTTTCACTATGGAGCTCATGAGAATTTGTTCTTATCTTAGCAATGCTTAGTTTTTCTTTATGTTTGGAAAAACAGATAGATAATTTTGATCTTCTAGTTTAGGGTTGATTACATCTTTATAATACCTTAATTTTATTTTTTCCTCTAACTCTTTATCACACCACATTTTCTCCTTAAATTTTGATTTGACGTTTTTTGTAATAGTATCTTTATTCTACAAAATGGTTTCTTCCATTATTCCCCAATAGTTTATCCAAGACTAGGCATATTTATGCCATCCTCGCTTGAGTCGATGGTGGTTATGACTTGATTTTGAAGCAATTTTAGGTAGCCTCTTGTCTTCCATGTTGTTTAACTTGTTCTTATACATTAGGTATCTAGTCATAGCCATGCTATGAATGGGGGAGAGTCTTGTTTCTAAGAGGAGGATGGGATACGGTGTATTTCCTTTAATTTTAAGAATATAGGTTATAAAATTATTTTGTGTTTGCTCTATCTTTCTCCAGGATTCAAGAGAGATACTACAGCCCCAGACTTCACATCCATAAAGAATAATAGGTGTAACAAGAGTTTCAAAGAGGATTTTCTTCTTATCCCAACTCCAAATATCAACTAATTTACAATTGTCTTCAAGCCCATAATAAGTGTTCCATCCCCCAATAATCCTTTTCTCAATGCTATAATTCCAATTGATCTTGTGGTGAATATGAATTCCAAGATATTTGTATGAAGTCACTTCCTCCAATTTGTTGTTGTCATAGAAAAATGTATCATAAGGGATCTTATGGATTTAATAATCATGACCTTAGTCTTATCAGTATTAACAATCATACCCATATTGGAGAAAAATTCCTTGAGGATTCTTAGTTGGTTTTCGAGATCATGGGGACTCCTTTCCATAAGAATGATATCATCGGCATAAGGAAGAAGATTGATGACCATACCAGTGAGAGTAGGGTTGGAACAACCTGATTTTTCCAAGAATTCTTTTAAATTGTCAATGTATATGCCAAAAAGGGTAGGGGACAAGGGACATCCCTTTTTGACTCTGATATTGTAGTTAATCTCTTTTGACCAACCCTTAGTGTTTTTAAACATTTAAATTAATACATAGCTTACTTTTCTTCTATGTATTAATTTAAATGTTTCATTTTATGTTCATTGTGGATTGTTAAAAATATGATTCTATTGACATATCATCAAATACTTTTGGCATAATTATTTTAGCAGAAATATTTTATATTAAAAGATTTATTTTTTTTCTAGTTACTAATGACCCTGTTGGTTACATAGATGCACTTAACTAATTAAAAAAGACTAAATGAAATATAGGCATATGAGATCTTCTAAATAAATGAAATGAAAAAATTAGAGTGTGAAATAATACAAGAATGTGTTTTTATTTATCTATTTAAGAATATGCAAAGCTAATAATACAAAAATGTGTTGTTGTTTATATATTTAAGAATATGCAAACACAATAGATGGACAAGAAAAAAGTGAACTACCAAACATACAATATTGTATCATTGCATATCTATTTAAGAATATATGATAGTAGACAACACGTTAAACCATGCAAAACCTATTTGAGAATATATGGTAGTAGAAAACACTTTAAACCATGCAAAGCCTATGCTAGTATGAACTGCACTAAAAGGAAGAAATTTTCATGCTCTACCAATTTCCTTTTAGAAAACTTATGTTTGATTTTGGAAGAAGGTAACCAATGTGGAATTCAAAGGAGAAGGTATGCATTCAAGCATTGTGTTTTAGACATGCCAAGGAACAACACATACCCCTTGTACAACTCAGATAACATGTATAAAAGGGAGTTACATTAGTAAAAAAATTTGCAGGCTATGGTTTGTTGGAGTTACTTCACAGACACCTAGGATTTATTTTTCCTAAAGTTATTCCTAGTTTATTAGTCATAATTAGTCATTATCTAGTCTCCTATATTTTAGGGGAGAATATTTCACCTGGAGAATATTCTCTTTCAGTTGACACCTCAGTTTGACTAGTTGAGTTGAGTTTAGATGTTGCATTGGGATCATCATCATGAAACATTGGGATCATCACCATGATAATTAGACCTTGAATTGGTATCATCACCAGAGTGACGCATTATCCTTGATTCCCTGAGTTAACTCCTCACTACTCTCTGTTCAATCAGTTAACTGAAGACTAGTTGACTAGTTAGCTCAACTAGGTGGCAGTTCACTCCCGTAACTACCTCAGAGACTAGAATAGGTGGCAATTCACTCTCGTAACTGTTGGTGTGTGTCCAGATCACTCTATACCACCACTATGGAGCTTTGGTTCACCTCAATTCTAACTCATTGAGTTATACAGAGTATATCATGTGTAAATTATTCATTATTCAAAATGGTTAATGAGAATTCTTCCATTCTTTCCCTCCTTTTTCTTCTTTATCCAATTCTCTCTGCAAATGTGTGTATTATTGTTTATCTAGATATATTATGTGCAGGTTCAACACATTTACATGGTATCATATCTGATGGATTTCTAAGAAAAATCTACACCAAAACTTTTTGCAGGTACAAAATATTGAAGGCAGCGGAAAGATGGAATTCCAAAAAGAATTCATTCTTACACCTTACAACTATTCTGCATGGAAGGAGAAAATATCCATACATCTCTGGCCCATAATGTTTTATAGGTTAACCATGAATACATATCCAAAGCCGACATCAACCATAGAAAAATACAAGTACTTAGATCGCATGGATGAGGCACTCAAAACAATTTGCAGTCTTATTTCTCCTGATCTCCTTTTTCATATATATTCCTGTAAGACTCCCAATGAAGCCTGAACCATCTTGTAAGGTCTCTTTGGAAAAAAGGATGAGATGTGGGGACACATGTTGGAGGTGGAGCTACTCACATTGGATCCTTAGCTTCGAGAATATCCAAGATTTCTTTACAAAATTGAAGGATTTACTATCGCAACTCAAATCTTGTGGGGTCGATAAATCGAAGGAGGAGAAACAAATGGTTCTCACCATTCTCTCCAACCTTGGTCCTGAATTCTTTGTATTCATATCTACATTCCATACTGTCAAATTCACCTCTAGGGCCACCTGGAAGATTCCTGCTCTTGAGGACTTTATCGAATCCCTAACACAAGAGCAGACCAAGCTCATCAACATGGGTGCAATGAAAGGAGAAAAGGTGCATGAAATCACTGTGCAATATGGAAGCCACAAATATCAGAAATCTAAATATAAAGATAAATGGAAATCTCATGCACATACGAAGAAGGACGGGTACACAAAACCCTTCATCGATGCCTCTGGATCAAAGGAGAAAAGGGAAGAAGATGGGAGAAATGCACATACTGTCACAAAGGATTCCATTCAGAATCTACATGAATGCAAAAAAAATAGATCTGATGTCTCAAATACTTCAACAAAACAACCTTGGAGATCGCATAACCAAGGGTGCAAAGAAGAAGAAGCCAGAATATATGAATTCCAAGAAAATCAATTCTATCCATGCCTTGATTTCCATCAACTCCTCTCCCAATTCTTGGATCATAGACTCAAGAGAATCACATCACATGGCTTCCTCAGAAGCAGTCTATTCTTCATTGGATGCATGCAAAGGTCCTCCTATTCTGATGGGGGACAACTCTTCTGTCGAAGTCACTGGTAAAGGAAGGATTGAACTCTAACATGTTCCCAAACTTTCTGTCAACCTTCTCTCTATATATCATATGAACAAATATGGCACCAGAAAGAAAGTCGTATTCACACCAAATGTCATGGAAATCTACGACATGCAAACCAACTCCAGGGTTTCTACCGATGAGGTAAATCATTAGTCTAGATTGTATACATTTTTTGAATTCATTGAACCTGATTATGCTTTACTGCTTACTCATGTTGCTGAAAGTAGTAGGATATGGCACAAAAGGTTTGGAAATTTGAATTTTAGATACATGCAACAACTTAGCAAGAACATATTAGTTGATGGTCTACCAGACATCCATTTCTCCAAGGGAATGTGTGAGAGATGTGTCCTTGGGAAACACCCTCAAGAGAAATTCAACAAGGGGAAGTCTCAGAGAGCCTTCACACCTTTAGATCTGATCCATAGTGACCTTATGGGTCCTTTTCCGCATCCATCCATCATCAAAGCGAGGTTTTTCTCATTTTTGTTGATGATTTCTCACATTTTACTTGGATCTACTTTCTCAAGAAAAACTCTGAGGTATTTCAACACCTCAAAGATTTCAAAGCCTTGGCTGAGACACAATCCGGAAACAAGATCAAATTACTCCGAACTGATCATAGGGGAGAGTATGTGAATCATGAGATCCACAATAGTTTCCATGAGGCATGGATTCAGTTGTAGCATATAGTTCCCTATACTCTGCAACAAAATGGAGTTGCTAAGAGGAAAAATCAATCTCTAAAGGATATGGAATCTTGCATGTTGCATGCAAAGTCACTACCACAGAGACTATGGGACAAAGCACTTAACTATGCAACATACATCCAAAATACATCTCCCCGTAGATCTATCAAGGATAAGATCCCCTACGAGGCTTGGGGCGGCCTCAAACCGGAAGTGACCCACTTTTACATTTTTAGTTCTCGTGCATGGGCTAAGATTCCCTCTGAAAAGAGTAAGGCACTTGATCCACAAAGCACTGAGTGCATTTTTGTTGGATACCCTGACGGTGTGAAGGGATATCATCATATTGATCTTTCCTCAGACCATCTCATCATTGAGCATAGTGTCCAATTCGAGGAAAGTGTCTCACATTTACCTCAGCAGGCGCATGCAAACACCTTCACTCTTCCACCTATTTGATATAATGAGCATGCACATGCCAACTCTTCTTCAGATGAGAGTTCTGATTCAGAGGACTCAGATCATTCAGATTTAGAGTCAGTATAGTCAGATGCAGAGTCAGAGAATCCATATGTAGTATCAGAGCCAGAGCATAGGCCCAAGTGGGCATAGACTACTCTTCAAGATGCAGGGCATCTCGTCAGTGATCCAGCTGATACTATGAGGAATCTATCTGTTTTTGAGGAGCCTCTTGTTGCACTAACTTCCACTGAACCATTTCCCTCTAGGAATATTTTCTTGTTTCAATCTTCCAATCCATAGTCTTATGGAGAGGTTGTTGGAAATCCCTTTTGGGAATCTTCCATGTAGGAGGAGTACAACTCCCTCCTTGAGAACTAGACCTGGGATCTGGTTCCCCTTCCTTCTGGGAGGAAAATGTTTCGATGCATATGGGTCTATAGGACCAAGAGTGCAATGGATGGACAAATCAGCAGATACAAAGCCAGGCTTGTCACCAAAGGATTTCAAAAAGTTGATGGTATTGAATATGATGATAAATTTTCTCCAGTAGCGAAGATGGATTCCATACGATTGGAATTTTCCATTGCGGAAGCCAAGGGATGGGAAGTCCATTAGATGGATTTGAAGAATGCATTTATTCATGGTGATATTTCCAAGGAGATCTACATGAAGCAGCCGCATGGATTTATGCAGGACTCCTCTTTGGTATTTCGACTGAAGAACTCACTTTATGGCCTCAAGCAAGCTCTGAGGGCATTGTATGCCAAGATGGACTCCTACCTGTTGTCAAAGAACTTTGTACATTGTAAATTAGACCTGAATGTATACATGATCAGGACGATTGATTAACTTCTACTTTTAGTTATGTATGTCGATGATTCATTGATCACCAGTTGCTCGACTTCAGCAATTTCTATAGTCAAGAGGATTCTTCATGACAGGTTTTTGATGATGGACATGGGTCCACTACACTTCTTCCTTGGAATTTAGATCAGTCAGGATGCATCAGGCATCAAACTGTCGCAAGCCAAGTATGCACAAGATATCCTTGAGAGATTTCACATGACAAACTACAATTCTACTCTGACTCCTTTCCTATCGGGAGTCAAAATTGAAAATGGTGGGGAGACTCCATTGGTTGACAACACACTGTACAAAAATCTAGTGGGGAGTTTGTTGTATCTCACACACTCCAGACCATACCTCTTCTATGTAGTTGGCGTAGCTTCCAGGTTCATGCAGGATCCGCATGAGCTACATTAGAAAGCTGCAAAGTGTATCCTTCGATACGTACAGGGCACCATCACCTTTGGGATTCATTATGCAGCAAACTCTACATTAGATCTCATTGGGTTTACTAATTCTAACTGGGCTGGGGATAGCATTGTTCGCAAGTCCACATCTGGTTACTCACTCAGTCTTGGTTCTGGGCCTATCTATTGGTCGAGCAAGAAGAAAGTTTCCATTTCTCCATCTTCAGTTGAGGAAGAGTATAGAGGGGTAGTTAACATAACCATTCAGGCTATGTGGCTACAAAATTTTCTCACTGAGATGGGCATTCAGTTTCACCAGTCGATTGTCATCTTGTGTGACAACCAGAACACTCTAAAGTTTTGCAGAGATCCAGTCCGGAGGTAGTGGACGAATCACATCGATATCCACATGCACTACATCTAGGACTTAGTACATGAGGGGATCATCTACTTACAACAACAGAACAAACAACATACATTTTCATCAAGACCTTCACTGAGCATAAATTCCATTCTCTACGAGGTTGCCTTGGAGTGAAGGACACAGTTTCCTAGCCACTGTAGTTCTTCTGTTTACATACATTGTACCCTGAGAGGGGGGGGTTTCCCATGAGGTTTTCCTTCTTTCCTCACTTTATTTTCAGTGTATCTTTTGTACTTGGGTACCTAACATGGCCTCATTTCTGGGACCCAATCTTTATTTTCACCATAGTGATATTCAGGGGGGTGTTGGAGTTACTTCACACACACCTAGGATTTATTTTTCCTAAGGTTATTCCTTTTTTATTATTCATAATTATTCATTATCCAGTCTCCTATATTTTAGGGGAGAATATTCCACCTGGAGAATATTCTCTTTCAGTTGACACTTCAGTTTGACTAGTTGATTTGAGATTAGATGTTGCATTGGGATCACAACCATGCAACATTGGGATCATCACCATGATAATTATACCTTTCCTTGGTATCATCACCAGAGTGGTGCACTAGCCTTGATTCCTTGAGTTAACTCCTCACGACTCTCTATTCAGTTAGTTAAACTGAAGACTAGTTGACTAGTTAGCTCAACTAGGTGGCAGTTCACTCCCGTAACTACCTAAGAGACTAGAATAGGTGGCAATTCACTCTCGTAACTATTGGTGTGTGTCCATATCACTCTATACCACCACTATGGCACATTGGTTCACCTCAAGTTGAACTCATTGAGTTATACATAGTATATCATGTGTAAATTATTCATTATTCAAAATGATTAATGCGTATTTTTCCATTCCTTCCCTCCTTCTTCTTTGTTCTCTAATTCTCTATGAAAATGTGTGTATTATTGTTTAGATAGCACTAATACATATGGGTGGATTATTCCATGGAATTTTTCCATGCTTCCACTAGTTTCATCTTTTTTTTAAACATGGAGAGATTTTCATCGTTCTTGCCATGACAGTTCGTCGCAATATCCACGGAAATCTTTTTTTAATCTAGTTGGGATTTTCATTGCAATAGTGAGGAACTTTCGTTGCAATAGCGACAAATTTTTTTCCTATCACATGGTCGGTGTTAATGGCGAGTTGACTATTTGATATATATATACGTGACTTTAAGAGACTTTGTGACATTATTGCTATAGTTGTGAAACTATTCTTCGCTTTTGTTTGAACTGTTTATTTTTTCCATCACCCACCAGTTGAACAAATCCAATTCTCGATCTACATAGCTTGGATTTTGAACTTGAAAGGTTAGTATGTTATTTTTTATTGATGTACTCATTTAACTTGTAAATTTTTGTTCAAATGTCCAAATTTCATGTAGCTTGTTTTTTCCTTGATAATATATTATAATATGTGTAGTACCATATTTCATGTCTTTTTTTTTTGGATCTAGTTAGTATATTCTATGGAAAAGGGTATGTGGAGTCCATAATATTTACGAGATCTTCCAATAATATTCACAAATTTCAAATATAACTCACATTATTTTCCACAAACAAAGAGATACAATGCATGAGTGTGGAAGATAAAATAGTAAAACAAAGAAGAAAACCGCAGTTTCAACTTGTAAAAAGAAAAAATCAAGGAAACCTCTAATTTAAATGAAAGAGGCATAGTCTTACCAAATATTTAAGAAGAGACTATTCTGAAAGCTTCACCTCACCCAGAGAAATACTAATAACATTTCCCTCTTCCGCATAAATTCTTTTCTATCCTCAACATATTGTAATAAATAATGGGTAGGTTGGCATTAGTGACAAGATAACTTGTTGATATTACATATACTTATTAATGTATGAGATATCATCCATTATTTAATCATTCAAAAAAAAACTCAAGACTAATTATTGTGGTTGACGTGATCAGGTCTATACATTTTGCAAAACAAAGTCCGAGAATTTCTATTATTTAAGCATGCAAAACAAAACATTATAAAACATTGTTAAAATTGTTGTAAATTTACAAAAGTCAAAATGATTTTGACTTGCAATCGATTGCTATATTACCTTCTTTAGCAGGGACTAATAATATACATAAACACTAACCTTAAACTTATGTTAGGTATATATGTCATTATTATATAAAGAAAACATTTGTACACATATGAACTTATTATAAATATGTTATCTATGTCTTGATTAGGCACATAACAATCACTTTTAACTAACCACCTTCAACCATATTAACTTATGTTTAGCCACCTTTAAATTTCTTGGATTATGACTAAGCACCTTTAACAAATGAACTTATGATTATATACCATAGTCTTCCAATATAAATAAAGTATATTTGTTTCAACTTTCTCAATAAAATCCACATACCCTTTTCTAATATGTGATGTTGTTTCTCTAATTTTTTTATAATCACACGCAATTCTAGATGTAGTGATTAACTTTAGTTTGTAGTTGATGTAACTTCTTTATACACTATTAATAAGGATCAATATCTAAAATATAAAAAAATCATGGTGAAATCTACGATAACATGATGAAATCTACTAGTCAGTCAATGAAAAATGAGAACATGCCAAAGTGTCTTAGAAAATAAAATTGTGACCACTGTAAGTATCATACAATTGTGACCATTATATGTAGATGCAAATCAACACGTCACAATTTAAACCAACCCAACCCAATTGTGGATGAAAATTGTTTGGCATTCTTTTTTTAGTGGTGAATTTCAAAGATTGGCATTTTGTCTACAAAACAACTTAGAGGCTAGTGTATGGTGTCGAGTGATTCAAGTTTGAGAAATTTTGACCCCTTTTGTTAAATGGTGTGTAATTATTTTCCATGGTTATTCAGTACACAATACTCTATAGTAAAAATTGAAGCATATATGTCTTAATAGTTAATCAATAATAAAACAAAAAACATCTCAAAATGTCTTAGAAGAAATAATTGTAAGGATTGTAGGTCATTGTAAATAAACAAATAATAATCAAAAGGAGTAGCTAAAATATAAAAAATTGACAGCTTAATGTTGGGTATGGTGTAGATAAGACAATTACTTGTCAAGACAAGGATTTGTTACAATGAACGAAAATGACAGGAAGCTTGCTCGGTTAAGAGCGACATTAGAGGTGAGGGGCAATGGAAAATGTTATTGCCCTTGATATGATTGTAGAGGCTTGCAAAAAAGAAGAATTTTAATAACAACAACCCAAAGACAATGTAAGGAGAAGGGGCACGCTGAAGGGGGTTATGAATATAGTCCCTTGGTAAGAGGATTCAATATTTAATGTATTCTCTGTAATAATCAGTATGTCATGAATTTTAGTAATATTTCTTATCATGATTTTTATATTTTATATACACACTAACGTTTCTACGTTGTTTTTAAATATATAGATGATGCCCCCAAAATGTTGACCTCCTGTAATGCCCATATATTACTAAGGGTCATTAAGTTTCCTAAACATTTTAAGAAAGTAAATTGAAACAAAACTTCATAACATAATATTGAATTTTATAACAACAACTTCAGTAACTTGGATTTATCAATAAATACTAAATGATTTACAGTATGAAATAAATACATAACTTAACAAGTACCTGGATCTGATGCTAATTTATGTTGCCTCTTTGTTTTGCTACTACCTTTCTGCTCCCTGCTACACAGATCAACCCTGCCACAAACAGGAAAATAACTGCCCAAAACTACTGTCCTCCCTGCCAACTAGGAAAACTACCTAGCTCCAGGATATCTACGGATATCCTGGCCCTCCGTGCCCAAAACCTCCAACAACTCGGTGCCTCCCCTGATCAAAAGCCACAGTCCAGAACACTCTGTTCCTTGCTCCCAGCAAGCCAACAATCCACAGAGAATACAACAGGCTCACAACCAATACCACAGTGCACAACAAATACCACAGTGCATAGAGATTCTGCTCACGAAAAAATGCAACGGTTTTCGGCCAATACAACTGGCTCAACAATACAGTCCGCAACATCCATCCCCATCGAATGGTGCGCACATCCCCCTCTTCTCGTCCCTTATTCCTCCCTGCCGACTAACGCAATTACTCCCCAACCACCCCCCGTCCTCCGTCCTTCGTCATGAGTTAATACGTTATCTTCTCGGGATCCATGGCTATCCCTCTCTGCATACGCCACCATTTTTATATCATTTTTCATTGATCTTTTAATTTTATTTCACAGGTCATTAAGTGTGATCAATCTCTCTAGATACTTCACCATTTTTTATATCATTTTCATTGATCTTTTAATTTTATTTTTTTTTTTTTTTTTTTTTTTTTTTTTTTTTTTTTTTTTTTTTTTTTTTTTTTATTTATTTAATTATATCTTACTTAATAATCTTTATCCATTTATCAATTTAGGTTCGTTACATAATCCCACCCTTCAAGAAACTCATTCCAAGTTTAAGGTATCTGATGGTACAAAGGAAAAGAGCATGGTTCATACGTTCACAACAAGTAATTGCATTAACAGTAAATAAGTCAAGAAAGCTCATACATACTAGTGTATATGTACAAGAAATGCATGTGTAGCTAGTACATGCAAGTCTTGGGCATGTACTAATAATCAAACTGTCATCCTTTAGTAATTTATGCATGCAGACAATTCAGTCAGCAAGACTAGTCTTTTATAAAAGACAACAATTAATCAATTGCTTAAAAATTTCTTTAATCACAATTATCCGGTTTAACAATTTTATTTTACACAGCTGTAGTTTAGTTAATGAATATTCATATATACACCTTTATCCCTTCATCAAATTCCATCACAAAACAGATCTCCATATGTCTCAACTATTCTACTCATCCTTCCTTCCTAACCTACTTCCGTCTCCCATCCTATCCGTCCTCTGCTAGACTATCTTGGAGCATCAACTATACTGACCTAACTCCAAATAGAACCCGTAAGTGGAAGTGTCACTATCTCGACCAATCTTCCCTAGCAGGCAACTGACAGTCCTCATCACACGTCTTGGGGAGCGTGAACCAGCACTGTCCTCCTAGGACTTCAGGTTTCGGAGGATACACGGTGGGAAACACCTCCACCCCTCCTAGCAGTACCAGGGTCAACACCCTATAATGGAGGATACACGGTGGGAAAAGCCTCCACCCCTCCTAACAGAACCAGGGTTAACACCCTATAATGGAGGATACGCGGTGGGAAAAGCCTCCACCCCTCCTAACAGAACCAGGGTTAACACCCTATAATGGAACACACACAGGGACACCGTGTTGCTGGAGGTTTTGTCATCGTTTATTCAGTTTTGGGCAGTGTTAGTACCAAAATCATAGCATAATCATGCATTAGTCCGCATATCATAGCAATGCATCCAAATCAATATAATTTCCCACATATTATTCATACCAT
>SNQJ01S0026006.1:17109-31272 GCA_010110895.2 Picea sitchensis
GGCTACCATTTGAGAGCTAATATGTTACATCTTATTGTCCATTAACAATATCATTAGCGTTACATCATTAATATTATTTATATGAGGAATTAATGCAAAAATGATGTGTCCAAGAGTGTCTTGGGGAAGGAGGTTGACATAGTGGACCACTAAATGATAAGAATTAAGTGCCCCCGGGAAATATCTAGTAATATTACTAAATAAAATTGTACTTGTTGAGATGGAACTTAATGCAACAAAAAAGGCATCTATCATATCTTCTTTTGCAAATATTATATCTTTTTCTTTTGTCCATATTAATTATTGTTTTCAAGCTATGGGCATATTAGTGGGTATTAATAGCTGATCGTGACCTCCAAATGAAAGATTCAACACATCACTTCTCTCTCACAATGTTTGAGTAGTGTGCTTGGGCATCTACTGTACCCACTGGATCTATTTTTTTTGTTCCAAGGAGTGTACATGGGTTATAATGTCACCTCATGCCCATATGATAGGGTTTCTGGCAAGGCTTCATTGGGCCTATTTAGTTGAAGCCATCTGACACAAAGGAGAGATCCCACAAAGGAGAGATCCCTCTGAAGATTAGAGTAGAGAAATTAACTCGAGGAAGATGGTTAAAACATCACATCAGAAGCTCCAACAACAACGGAATGATCCGATACCTTGTTAGTTTATTACAAAAGTCACTCGTCTGAGTACCTTACCCTCTCGATCTGGATACTAAGATCAAACTACCCAACTATAACGACACCATGGATGGGGACATTTAGGGACGATTACATTTTGGATTTGGAGTCTACAAACATTTTTTCCACTCTCGACCAGACATGATATAATCACCTTCGTGCATTCCTCCTACCATGACACACAGGACCGCAGGGCAGGATAAAATGCCACGCTGCGTATCAATGTTTTGGAAATAAGTGAGGAGGAATGCGATAGAGCACAATGCCACCACCTCTTACATCAACTTGCATGAAATAAATGGTTCATATCGAGCTGCTTCAGCGAAGAAATTGTCCAACCACAAGCTGCTTCAAGCATAAAGAAGAAGTTGTTCAAAGTTAAATTGGACAACAATTATAAATACAATATACTTATATAGTTAAGTTGTATATCTGTATGTCCATATTTGAATAGTTAAGTTGTATATTTGAATAGTTAGTGTTCATTCCCGCCGGAGACGGGGGAGTGAACTAAACAGTTGTTTCCTGCTTAGGTCGACATACTTTGTGGAAGTTATTTGGAGTTGGTAGGCGGAGTTGGCTGAAGCGATTGTTTCACATTGAGGTCGACTTATACTTTGCTCCATCTAAAAGTATCCATGTGATTGGGTCCTTGCCATCAACCTTCCTCCCTTATCAATGTTAGGAGCGTGGTTGGTCTTCGTAGGATTGGAGTTTCTCCATTCTTGATTCACCTTCCTTACATGTCCTCATCATGAATTTTATGGATGCATTTTCACTTTCAGATTATCTTCTACATTTACAAATTTTCAATGCTTCCATGTGATCTCCCCTTTTTTTTCAATACTTCCATGATCTCCCCTTTTAAACCATCCATCTTAGTATCCAACATAGCTTCCATTGAATCCATCTTCTTTTGTAGTTCATTTATGTCCCTATGCATTTCTTCACCTTCATCAAGAGTCCAAGTAGAATTTTCTATAGGCTTATTTGGTGTAGAAGTTCCCTTTTTTGGTGGCATGTTGGCCAAGTATCACTTTTGAACCTTGATTTTGAGGTGGTTCTGCTAGACAATATTTCTTCTGTTGTATCTCCCAATTTATGGCCCTTTTGGGTATGAAACTTTCTTTTATGTAGTTCTATGATATTTCTTCTCTACAATGCCACAGGTCTGATCAAAATTGGATGTGTGGAATTTATAGTAACTTCCCCACAACTTGCCGATTTTTGGCCTTTCTAGGAGATATCACTTGTATAGCATGCCTCGAACAAAATAATTGATATAAAATTCTAAAAATCGCGCCATAAATACTACAGACTATCCATAATCCAATGAAACTAGTACCACTCAACTTGGATACTCTAGGAAGAAGTTATGATTGTTTTACCTGGAACACCTTCTTGAGACTAGTCAATAGGGCTAGTCAGATACCCTATCTTACACAGGGTGTATATACAAATTTAAGATGACCCAGAAGATGAAATTTTTACCACATATACACTACTAATTTATGTAAACATCCTCTAAAGTTTAGGGTCTGAAACGTTACAGAAAAGTGTTTATAGTGAAAATTTCACAATGACTCGGTTAAGGATGATTCTAGAACCCTATCTTGTAAAGGTTGTATATCTGAAAGTATAAGGCCTAAAGAGATGAATTTTGAACCCAACGTACCTTGATCTATCTACTAAATATCCTCCAAGCCGTTCCTTTTGAAAAATTGTAGAAAAACAGTTATAGTGAAAATTCCAAGGTATCTAAGATGTAGCAGTGAAACCCCAAGACCTTGAGCTTTGATACCATATGTTAAGAACCAAATATCAATATAGCATAGAAAAACCTAAGAAAAAGTACTCAACACCTTGAAAAAGAGATAATTTCAGATAATAAGGCTCTTCGAGGGGGCAACCTCCTTTTACCCCACTTAAATGTTCCAGTACAAGATGATTCAAAATGAAAATGTCTCCTTGGTATATATAGGAGACTAGGAAGTATAATTAAAACTAATGGCCTAAAGACAACATAAATAAAATAACAGTACTAATATAATATGCCCCAATTAAGGGTTAATGAGCCAATATCAGGGCTTAACATCAAACCTTAAAGATGGCCATGTGCACCACTCCAGTCTTGGCCCTTCCTGATTTGAAAAAGACCTTTGTCTTGGAATGTGATACTTCTGGGAAAGGAATTGGCACTGTCTTGATGCAAGAGGTTCGACCTTTGGACTTTACCAACAAACAATTGTCTGAGATAAATTTGCAAAAATCAATCTTTGAAAAGGAAATGTTTCCTATTCTTCATGTCGTGGATCTTTGGTGAACTTATCTATTAGGGAAACTCTTTCAAATTAAGAAACATCATCAAAGCCTCAAGTATTTTTTGGAACAACACCTTTCCTCCCACGAGAAACAAAAATGGGTGACTAAGCTCTTTGGATATGAGTATGAGATAATTTACAAAAAAGCCAAAGACAATGTGGTTGTTGATGCACTTTCCAAAAAATATGAAGATGAAGGGTCTCTTTTTTCTCTCTCTTTCATTGTACCATATTGGCTCCAAGATGTTCTCCAGGAATGGCTACACGATCCCAAAAGTTTGCATCTGACAGAACAATTGCAGTCCAATTCTCCAGTTTCCCCAGGGTACTCTTGGCTCAATGATGAGCTTCGATACAAAGTCCGTTTGTATTTAAGTAAACAATCAAAATTTAAATCCACATATTTTTTGAGCTTCATGCTACACCCACAGCTGGGCACTCCGGGTTTACCAAAACCTATGACTGGGTCAAACGTTCTTTCTTTTGGGAGGGTATGAAACAAGCTGTTTGTAATTTTGTGGCTAAATGTGATGTTTGTCAATGTAACAAGGGTGAAACTATCAAATCTCCTGGCACACTACAACCTCTTCTGATTCCACCTGCTATTTGACAGGATATCTCTATGGATTTTATTGTAGGCTTACCTAAATTGGGAAATAAATCATTTATTATGGTGGTAGTTGATCGTCTTTCCAAGTATGCTCATTTATGTGCTCTTCCACACCCATTTAAAACATCTATTGTGGCTCAACGTTTCATGGATCAGGTCTTCAAGCTTCATGGCATGCCACATTCTATTGTTACTAATCACGACCCAACTTTCACCAACAATTTTTGGCAAGAACTGTTCAAGCTACAAGGCACCCAATTGCATCTTAGAAACAATTATCATCCCTAGAATGATGGTCAAACTGAAGTTCTTAACACATGTTTGAAAACATATTTGAGGTGTTTTCCATTAGAAAGGCACAATCACTGGGCTCAATGGTTACCAATAGTTGAATGGTGGCACAACAGTTCATACCATACATCTACACACATTGAAGTGGTATATGGACAAAATCCACCTTCATTCCTCTCATATTTTCTAGGTCTCTCGAAGGTCTAGGCATTTGACCAAAGGCTTACAGTTCAAGAGGCTATTCTCCATACCCTCAAAGAGAATTTGGTCATGGTCCAGAATCACATGAAGAAACAGGAAAATCAAGGTCGCTCTGAACATCAATTTGTAGAAGGGGATCAAGTGTTTCCTCGACTGCAACATTAAAAGAAAACATCCCTCAAGGATGACCATTGTTAGAAAATGGCACCCAAATTTTATGGTCCTTATACCATTCTCAATCATGTGGGACATGTGGCCTATCAGTTAGCTTGGACCAGTCATTCTAAGATCCATCCTGTTTTTCATTTTTCCTTCTTAAAGAAGGTAATTGGAACTAAGTTCCAAACTCAAACCAACCTTCCTGAGTTGGATGAAGAAGGATCCATTTGGCTACAACCACAAGCAATTTTGGACCAGCGTGAGCGTCAACTACATCAACGAACTATCAAGGAAGTGTTAGTCCAGTGGAAAGATACAACTCCAACAGATGCCACTTGGGAACCAACTACCATTTTGTAGAAATTTCCCCACCTCAAGCCTTGAGGAAAAGGATTTTTTTAAGGGGGAGGACATGTTAGGGATCTAACCCCTCACATAGGTAGGATAATATATTTCCATGTAATAAAGGTCAATATTAATAATGCCTAGCAATAAGGAAGAATAAGTCCAATGTAAGAAGACCTAATAGAAGCTTCCGCTTCTAGAAGGATCTTCCCCTACATGGTTCTTTTGATAGACATATTTAGTATAAATAAGAGTCGAGGGAATGAGAAATTTTGTATTGGATACTATTGTAATAGATCTCTACTCTGCTGGAGGTTTCCCCCTTGAAGATTCAAGTGAACATTGCTCTTGATAATCAAAGTGCTATTTCTGGTTTTATTTTGTTATCATGTTGGTATTATTGTGGTGTTGTTTTGGTTATATTTTTGTTCATCTACCATTTATAGATATTTATTTATTTATTTCATACTTTTTATATATAGAATATTACAACCTGTCAATAGTACAACACGTGTATGTATGCACCTTACTAGTAGTACAACTCGCGTATGTACGTGACCTGTTTGTACTACATCCTACATATGCCTTCTGAACAATTAGGGTTTTCTCTCCTTGATAAACTCAGATCCTCTGCAACCTTTAGTCACATCCACTTATGTCTTTCACTGTCCAATCACAACACATCTATGCTCTCCAACAACTTACTCATGCTCCTCAACCATACAATATGAATGATACTTAATCATGTATAAGAAACCAATATAATATAGAAATCATATTAGTATTGAACCATAAGAGTGTTTCTCACTCTATAAATCAACCAACATACCATATCACAACAGCCATACCAATAATTCCATAAGAATTCACCATACAATAAGAAAGAGTATCCATCAAGAGAACTATGTAACCATACCAGAATTTCTATGGTAGATAGAAGCCCATAGAATGTAGATTTCAAACTTGCTTCATCCTGCTTGGAACCAACTCATGCTCAAGTCTTCATGACTTCTACCAACTATAAGCACTATGAATTTATTCATCCCGCAAGTGTACGTGCTCTGTCTCACTGCATCCCACGTATGTACATGCTCTAGCCCACTGCTACTTTCATACTCCTTCAAAAACTAGGGTTTCTGAGATTCCAAAACTTTCACCGTCAAGATCTTAGAATTACGAAAACTTTGATGCATCCATGAGGTCCTCCAGTCAATCTCTCTCTTAGAATATATCTTCAATATATGCTCTAGAGATGTACAAAAGGCCCTTGCCTCTTATTTATAATCTCCAAGTAGCTTCCTTAGAAGCATATTCTTGGCCACTTTGTCCAAATAGCCACTTTTCCCACATAGTCACTTATGTCCAACTTTGTCCAATTGCCACTTGTCCATATATCCAATAGCTACTTGACCACTTAACCCACTTTCCTCATTTTAGGGTTAGCCCTATTATAACCACTTTCCATAATTAGAAAGTTCTCCATTTACTTTATTATGTAAATAATCATCTTTGAATTTATCACTTCAGTTTATTTAAATAATTTCTTCTTTATAAGCACTTTGACTTCTTTGAACTTTTGGGGCTTCTAGCCATCATATGAGGGTCCTCCAAATTCGTAAGGCCATAACTCTCAAACCGTGAGGAGTTATGTGACGTTCCACATACCACCAGAAATGACATGACAAGAAATATCCATATAGGATAGTTTCACTAACAAATTCACTTATATTCATCTCATTTTTCCACAGTTAAGCATGTGTTCTATAACCATACTACTAGGATAACTCAACCACAAAGCGTCTTCCCATGAGGGATTTCACGATAAGGGGAACACTTTGGAGTTCATCCATTTGTACTCCCTATCAACAATGACAAGACAATAACTAGTCATCTTTACATCAATCCAACTATGCATCATATATCAATGAAAACTCATTGATCCATCTTCATCTATGCATAAAATCATATGACTATGAATCCACTTGACATCAAGGAAAATACATGATCCATCAATCACTACATCAATATACTATGATAAGACATTGTTCCTTTGACATCAATCCTTTGGCATCAATGACAACATGATCCAACATAAGATGGAATTAAACATAGTTGTATGGAATTTATCCTATACACAGGAGGTATAAGAGGAGACACTCTTTGAATAAGAAGTAATAAGGAATGGAAATTAGGAGTCATAATAAAAGGGAAGTGCAAGAAAATTCTCATCTTAAATGTGGTTTACTCATCAATACAAATATCAGTTAATCAACATGAGAATGTATTCAATCTTTACACTTGGTTCAATATTTGATCAGCCACATGTTTCAAGTTTAATTGGGGTGCAGATTTACTCTTTAAAAGTTGATCTTGTAAAGATGCATAAAAATGGGGTTTTAAATAACACTGGAACAGAGGGTTCACAACACCCTATTTTCTAGCACTCTGTGAGCTAGTTTGCAGTGCTAGGTGAAAATGGTGGGAGAAAATAAATTTTGAGCGAGAGGAAAATTGAATGATGTCAGAAGGTGGTCAGGTTTAATAGGAACAATTCAAAGAATATTTTAAGTGGATCTTGCAAACTGATAGCAAGGCAGTGACAGTTCGTAGTTCCAAAAAGAAAAGTAGCCAAAACCCCTTTCTCGAACTTCAAACAAGATGTAAAATCTCATGGAGTACCTGGTGGTCCTAAGTGTGATGCTAGTGTATTTGAATTTTCATAAGGGTGTCTACAAGTAGTCCAACCTCCAACCCTCCTCTTTAACCAATCTGCAACACCAATTCACAATGCTTGTCTACTAGTTCACAGTGCCTAATTCAAACATGAATTGCATACTTAGAGGAGACTGTTAGGATATCCAATGGCATGATCCCTAAAAATTTGGTTAAAGATGCTACTAAAAATAATGAAATATCCTTTGTCATGGTTATTTAATTTGCAATGATGACAAATGAAAGCATGATGTATTTAGAGTACGATGTGAATTCTCCTAGTGTGTTGGTAGTGCATACACCCAACTCTAACATGACACTTAAATGGATAAATGATGACAAAGGGACTCTTGTGTACAACATGGATGTGTGACATGTCAAGGTAATGATGTAAGGATAAAAGGTGTGACTCAAAAAGAAAACCAAAGTGATTCATTTTTACCCCTATAATTCTATGTGCTAACATCTGTCTCCATAGGGGATGGCATGTTCCCTGTGAGCTACCAAGAACATGCAGTACTAGTGCCTTATCTAGTCCATCTTTTCAATTTGTACTATGTCTATGCCTTGAGAGCACCTCTAATCATTTATTAAAAACTAAAAAACACTTATTGCAAACCAAATGCTTCCATAGCACGCTTATTTATATACATTCCTACACTAATATATCTAGCTGAGATCTTTTCTTAATTGAATTCATACTTCCAATCCAATGAGGTGAGTATCAAACTGATGAAAATAACTCCTTCCATGCAACTGTTTGAAAGAATTTTCAAGTGATATGAATATTGCAACAAGAGGCTAGTAAGCAATGGATACTTATAATTATGATCTGAAATCATACCAACAACTAGATCATTAGAAACCTTTGAAAAATATAGCTCTATGTAAAAATACACAGGATCATGAAACTTATGACAAGACATTTCTAGTTGGTTAAGAAAACCATCTTGCTCCTCTATGAAGACTGATTCATCAACAAAATTATGGTCCTCATATATTTCACAACTACTCATATGTTGTCTGATGTCTTTTGCAAGTGCAGGTACATAAATGATAGACATTTCTTCGTTGATCCTTGGAGTTTTCTGCTCATCAATAGGTGATAAAGATAATTCCAACTACTACTGCAATTCTTCCTTATTTTCTTCACGATGTACCAATTTACCCTGACGGGGCCCATATTGTGATGTTTCATCTCCTAGGGTTAGGTTTTTGGATGTTTAGGGTTTCCATTGTTTCTTAATAAGATATAGAGCTTCGAGCCTCATTGTAACACATAGTTCAAAGGTCTATAGCCACCACATCCCTTCTTAGAGATAAGCTATCAGCGCCCAAGCTAGTTTATTTCCATTATGTCTGTAAACAAGTTTCAGTTCTTTGATATTAATGAAATGAAGTGTTATTTCTGCTACATCTTTGTATTCATGGTTATTTTCTTATTCTGTTGCGTTCCTGCATAAATTAGGATTAATGTCATAATCATTTAGTTCCACATGATGGTGGATGTTGAAGAGTTTTTGGTTTCAAAACGACGAGATCGGTCATGTGCATGATGCATGATCACAAATTCAAACTTATTTTATTATATCATGTCTGGTCAAGAGTGGAAAAATGGTTGTAGACTCCAAATCCAAAAATCCAAAATGTCCCCATCCATGGTGCCATTATAGTTGGGAAATTTTATCTTAGTATCTAGATAGAGAGGGTAAGGTACTGAGACAGGTGACTTTTGTAATAAAGTAACAAGATTTCGAATCATTATGTTGTTGTTGGAGATTCTTATGTTATGTTTTAACCATATTCCTAAGAGTTAATATCCCAACTCTAATATTGAGAGGAATCTTGCCTTGGTCTCATCTGGATTCAACATATCCTTGTTTTCTTTTCGAACAAAAACAAGCATATGTTGAAGCTAGATGAGACCAAGGATATGTTAATCACTTTGCGCTTAACATATCCTTGTTTTTGTTTCACACAAAGAACCATGGTAGAACCTTTGACCATCATGATATGCTAGGATGGCTTCACTAGTTGTATGATTGTACCTAACACTTATGTTTCCCTATAGGATTACGTAAGATAATTGTAGGTCATGTTGTGCGCTTGCATCTTTGATTGTGCTTCCTTTTGATTGATGTTAGTTATGGATCCAACATATGAAATCATGATCTAGATTATCTTTATACATGTTATAAAAAATAAAAACAAAAGTACATATGATGATAATGAAAACATATTTTGTTGCATTTATTTTATACCTTTCAGATACTAGGGGGGATCGTACTCTTTGTTTTATTAATAATGTTATTTTAGAGTGTAGCGGGAAAGTTTTAGAGTGATGTTGGGGTGTAGGTCTTGGAATATCCAATATGTTGAGGTTCTCATGCACTTTACGATGAGCACATGTCCCCATGTTGGAGCTCTATGTTACACCCCTCTTTCCTAAGGGTAGCTAGAGGAGATCATTATTCATGATCCATGATGTAGCCAAAACCTGATACTCATTCACAAGATCAAATAAACCATGAAAACATAGGAGAATGAAAAAAAACTCTCTTTATTCCTTCTCCATCCTAACTGGATAATGAATTCTTCAATACGAAAATCCATCGTATCTGTGGGACAATGGAATGTGGAAGAAAAGGAATCAGGGGAAAGAATTGTGGGATCCTCCAGGTGTCAGGCCTCCTTGTAAGCAATTTCGTCGAAATAGAGCGATTAGTTTGGGATCCTCATTGTTTTATTTCATAAAAGTGAGAAACAATAAGAAATTTACTCAAAATAGAGTGATTCATTTAGGATCCTCATTGTTTGATTTCATAAATGTGATAAATGGCTTGGCCTCTTATTTGTTGCTCTAGTTCACTGGTCCTGGTGGTGATTTAGGAAATTTTTTTGGGGAACTTGTTCTGCAATAAACTCTTGTATATTTGGGTGCATTTCATCCATTTTGTAATTTAGAAGTTAATTATAATTAAATTCAATAATTGTTTATTACATTACCTTTTCACAATTTAGATAATATTTCAAACATTTATTTTAAAAAAAAAGACATTTTTGTTTTGTTTAAAATCATAATGTTCTATAAAAATGTTATAACATATGGTATCATGATGATGATGATGATGACGATGATGATTAATATCCACTGAGACCCCCAACCTTAATAATATATTATAGGCATTTAAACCACTAACATCGACATATTTATGGTAATTTCACACACATACACACAATTATTAAAAGTCGAATGAAACATGTTGTGAAATCTAGCACTCAATCTATGAAAGAATTATCTCCACACCATGAAGGAACAATTCATGGAATCAAGGAACTGATGGATATTGTATTAAAACAAGACAATAGAGTAAAAAATACAAATAATGAATTACCAAATATCTTAACTCTCTTTACATTTGGATGCTATTATATAAAGTGCATGGGTTGTTATCAGATCTAACTTATTCCAAATATAGAGCGATGGTCTGAGAGAATATCTCAAAAACACACCAAACAAATATCTCACAAATCCAACTCTCAAACAACCTCCTAAGAATAAGATCATACAACTCACGTACAGATTGACTCTACTTCTCAATACATTAGCAAGAATATTGGATAAGTAGGAATTATATATTCGATCACTCTCCCTTATGACTACTTATCTAAATATATATTTGGTCATATCTTCATCACTGTTAGGGCTTCAATATTTTGAACTTTGTTTTTATTTCTCTTGTACATGCATTTCATGTTTGACATCCATATAAAAAACAATCCATCTATCGAAATACATGGGTCGTCAGCCGTTGTAACTCGCAGTTCTCTATGAATTATTTTCAACTACATGGTTCATCAACATATTAGCTCTCCCTTAATCATAACTTGGTCCATCACATCCAAGGTAAATACATCTCATATTCCCCCATGAATGGAAGACTCAATTTCTCTGACTCCACATATTCTCTATCCATAAGAGGGATAATTCCATGATAATCTGCACCACAACACGTATGCCTAAATAGAGGGGCTTACAACAAACATGGGGAAATTTATTATGATGAGGAAATACATATTGGACCAAAAAACCCTTGGGCATCGGGTACAACCGATCATCCACCCCCTCCAATATCTCAATCAAGTACAAAAAACCACACGCAAATTTTCATAACTCCAAATCCCATTTACATCATTTCGTTATTAACCATGACACCGTAACCACTTGAGACCATTAAAGGAAACTTCACACATTGAACGAAATAGCTATGCACACCTTCAAACAACTTCCAACAACACTATACACAACATGAATGACATAACTGTGAGTCCAATAGAATGGGCACGCACACCTCACTTTGATATAACACCTGACAGTGATTGCCTTGCTCCAGATTTATGCACGAACGCAAAAGAATACACAAATAACCATGGATAAAAATATGTAGTGGAAATAACACTTCATTTCATTAATATCAAAGAACTCAAATTGGTCTACAAACATTATAGAAATAAACTAGCTAGGGCGTCAGTAGCTTATCTCTGAGAAGAGATGTGGCAGCTACACGCCTATGAACTTTGTGTTCCAATGAGGATCGAAGGCCTATATATTATTGAGAAATAATGTAAACCCTAAAAATCTAAAAAAAATTAACCCTAGGAGTTGAAACACCAGAATATGGGCCTCGTCGGGGTAAATTGGTACATCAATTTACCGGGGTCGTAACTTTGGCATACTATCTCCGTTTGACACATATGATACATCATTAGAAATATATTTCTGAGGACTACAATAGGTTGTAGAAAATATCACAGTGATGCTTTCAATGATCATATTTTCCGACCGGACCATGCCCAAAAAATGTTGTTTAGGGCCTCAAAACAACTCCAAAAGTTCAAGACCCGAAAAACTGCCAAAAATAGTAAATTGTGCTACAATTAAGGAAACTGAAAAACTGAAAGAAACAATGGTGGGGGTCCAAGTGGAATAGGTGTGTGGCCACCAATATCCACCTACATCACACCTCCACTACAAACAATAATGAACAACAATTCCTCCTTGCTACCTCTGTTGGTTGTGGCTCAATTATTTTGTGGGTGCCATCCTTTTGATTACAATTTTTGTTCTTCTTGAATAATATTTACTGGAAAAAAAATATGTTTGTTTTATAACTAAATTACTATAAAATACGTATTTTTTAAATATTAATTTGTTTACATTTTCATTTGATTTGTAATAAATAAATTTTAAAAAGTGTTTCTTATTTTTTAATATAAACATTCAATTACAAAAATTGACATTTAACATCAATATTTAATTACAAAATTTAAATTTAAATTAAAAAAATTATTGAATCAAGTTTTCTTTAGAAATATAACTGTATTTATAATAGATCTTCAAACCTAAGTGGGACAACCTGGAAGCATCGACAAACTAGACAAGTTGTTGTTTCTTTTAAAGAATCTCTCTCAGATTTGAACCATTTATTTATGCAAGTTGGATGGAATAAGTGGTGGCAATGCAGTGGATGTACCTCCTCACTTATTTCAAAATTAGTGATGCAAACTGCACACCTTGACATTTCACCATCATTAATGTGCTCCTATGAAATGGTTATGCGAGGAGAGGGACTCTTTGAACTAGAAGAGGGGGTCGTGGGAACATGAGGAGACCACTCAATTGGTATGATGTTCTACTGTAACCCTACCCTGTGGTCCTGTGCTGCATGGTCCTGTGCCCTGTTCTCCTGAGTTAAAATTAGAGAAAACAAACACAAAGGTGAGACTTCGCTCACAATCTATATTCTTGAATGAGGACTGATTACATCATTTTATAGAAAAATAATCTACTTAGTCGGTTACATCAAACCACAGATAACTAGACTCTACTTACGCTACTCACTCTGTCAACTGATACTTACAACTGACGCTTACAAATGACTCTTACTCCATTATTTCCAAGTCTCCCCATTAATGGAGAATGGATTTACTTCTACACCTAACATCTCCCTAAACAACTCAGACTTAATCATTCCAAGAGGCTTAGTGAAAATATCAACAACATTTTCACTAGTATTACAATACATAAGAGCTATTTCATTTGACTGCAACTTTTCTCTAACAAAATGAGACTGAGTATCCACATGCTTTGTCCTTGGATGAAAATTCTGATTCTTCGCAAGATTGATTGAACTTTGATTATCACATTTGATCATTGTAGGTTCCTTTTGTTCTTTTCCCACATCTTGAAGAAGTCTTCTCAACCAAACAACTTCACAATTTGCTGCACACAAGGCTTTATATTTTTCTTTAGTATAAGACAAAGATAAAGTAGTCTTATTTTTACTTCTCCATGAAACAACCCCATATCCAATGCCAAATTCATATCTAGTGGTTGAACTTCAATCATCCGGATTGTCATCCCAATCAGAATATGAGTAACCTATCAACTCAACATCAGATGCATCAGTATATTTAATACCATAATCAAGTGTTCCTTTTAGATACCTAAGTACTGCCTTTGTTGCATTCCAATGGATTTAATTAGGTTTCTCCATGAACTGACTTAACACACTCACAAAATATGCAATATCAAGTCTGGTTGTGGTGAGATAATTCAAAATACCCACCATCTGTCTATACATAGTGCCATTCACCTCCTTCATGTTGATACTGAGAAGGGGGTGAATCAATATCAAGTACAATTTAAAACCTTTTTCAACTTATACTTAAACCATTCAAATATATCCAATGAAAAATGAACAATAGTATAAGAGTTACACCAATACACCACAATACACCATGCACAATATATGAGAAATAATCAATAGTTATT